>JAQIBA010000026.1:539845-760204 GCA_028293925.1 Brueelia nebulosa
GCGGTGGCGTCGGATCGTCGACAAATTTCCCTTTGAGACCTCTCGACGTGTTCGCTTCAAGAGGTTCCAAAGGCGGGGAGGAGACATGATTGTCCCGTTTATGTCTCGCAAAGAGAGGGGCGGAGGGATGGAAAAAATGCTGCGGGGAGAGGGGTCAGGGAAACGCAGATGAACTGGATTAAGGAGGAGGGGAGGAGAGGGGAGGGAGGGGAGGGGGTGAAACAGGGGAAGGAATGAAATTAAAGGTGCTGAAGAGTAAACCGGAAGGAAAGGTTTAATTCGAAAGTTCTTAATTAAAAAGGAAAAGAAAGTAGGGAAGCCGAAGGGAGGGGGAGGAGGAGGAGAGGGGAGGGAAGGGGAGGGTGAAAGGGGAGGGTTTCCGTTAGGGTGACATTTAAAGGTTGTGCGTTCGTCTCCTTTTGGCACTGGAAAACCCCGAAAGATGTCATTTGTCTTTTCTTAAACACCGGTTACACCTTGGGAGTCGTTTCCTAATCCGGAATTCGGTTGCTTTTCATCAAAATGGAGGAGGAAAACATTCCTCGGGATTAGGGGATGTAGCGCAACCCCTCCCATTCTTGTTTTTTCAGCCCCCGAAGACAAATGCACTTCCGCTGGAGAAACTCATTTCCTTTATCTCTTCAACGATCGAAATCACGCTTTGTAGCAGAAGATAAGCATCGCCCCGAAGGGAGGGACGACGTCCTGAGGGGAACGCAAATAACCATTGGATTTCCTTACAAAGCCTTTGGACGCCATCTTCAAAAAAGGCCCTCAAAATTGGATTTCGCCCGCAACAAATTGTTCTCTCAAACTGTGGCCGTAATTGCTACAGAAAAGAAAGAAAGAAACTTTAACACTAAAATAGCTAAATAAACAAATACATACAGTAACAGATACAACAACGAGACAGTATAAACGTGAAAAGAATCTCTCAAACATTTTTTATTTAATTTTAAAAACGCCATCTTTTAGAGCAGAAAATGCGTGAAATGTTTCGTGGCAGTCCTTAATTCTCCGGACACAAAAAGCGCTCCATTCTTTTAAAGGGCTGTCAGTGCCCAAATCCTCTCTTTCTTACCTCGAGGATCTGCCGGGTGTTTCGGGTTGGAGGGAGGCAGGAAGGGGTGCGAGGGGGTGCGAGGGGGTGCGAGGGGGCGAGGGGGTGCGAGGGGGTGCGAGGGGGTGCGAAGTAATGAAATTTTACTCGAGGGAGGGCATCCGGGTGGCAAATCGTGCGTTGAGGGGAACAAAATTAATTTTTATTTTGGGCGTAATTGGTTTGGCGGTTTTCACCCGGAAAAATCTGACGCCTTCGCTAACCTTTTCCCTGATTTATGGAAATCAATGACAGCCGCCCACTCATTTCCGGTTTCACCTTCTTTGTCCGACCGTTGAAAGAGAAATTGCCAAAAATGGCGCGAACTCGTGTTTTTTGTGTAATGGAAGTGATGTTTTCGGGGAAATTTCAAAGTAGTAATCGGATGTTTGATATTTATATACTTTTTGCCTTTCGGTAACTTTTAAAAGTTTTTTGTCTCCCATTAAATAATTTTAGAAAGTTTTTTTGTTTAGCTAAAAACTTTTTTACATGCAATAATGTTTTGGAACATTTACTATGAAAAGAGAACAAAAACAGATGCTTTTTTTAGTGTTTTTTAAACTGTCAGTGTTTAAATGATCACTTTTTATTTTAATATTTGTGGAAAATGCGTTTTCCACTTTTGGAAAAAATTACTTTCTCTTCTGTAATACTATTTTATTTTTTATAAATAATTTTTTATATTATTTTAATATTATAATTTTATAATTATTTAATGTAAAGTAAAATATTTTATATAAATACATTATACTTAATTTAATTTATTCAATTACGTCACTTCACTTATCGGTTTATTTATTTATGTTTTATTTATTTGTGAATGTAATTTTTTTTCTTTTTTAGAGAGAATAAATAAAACTGTAAAATTGCTAAATTTTGTTGGAAAATATTTAATAATACTTCTACAGAAGTTAATTATAGTTATATATTACAAAAACAAAATGAAGGACTTTTGTTAATACAAAATTGAAGAGATAAATTCTTTTTATTAAAATTATACTTTTATTAATTACTTCTTTTAAATGTTGATTCTGAGATAATTATATTTTGTGTAAACGCGAATGGGGAGGTCAGAGGTCACTTTGTGAGAGAGCGTTTGGACTTGGGAAAGCAAACTTCACGTGGGAGGGAAGGGAGGAAAGGGGGAAGGGGAAGGGGGGGAAACCTGTAACCAAATTCGAATTTAATTAAGGGTAGAAAATCGATTGCAAAAGGCCCAAGGGTGGAAACTGAGTGAAAATCAAGAGCACGACTTAATTAGAGGTCGGCCACAAATCGACGGGGGAAACAACATTCGTCTTTCACCCTCACCCTCTGGTTGCAGGGTCGACGCAACAGGCGGACAACTACTTCAGGGGCGAGTCCTCCCCCGGCCAAGAGGACCCCGACGCCTCCCTCAACCTCATGACCTCCACCTTCAGGGGGCCCTACTTCGACACCACCGCCTCCAAGAACGTCACCGCCCTCGTCGGCAAGACCGCCTACCTCAACTGCAGGGTGCGCAACCTGGGCAACAGAACGGTGAGTCCTCCGCGAGAAAGGGGTTGTAAACATGGGCTCGCCTTCGCCCCAACCCCGTAAATCCTCTTTAGAGAAAACAGAAAAAAGGGAGCCCTCGCCCCCATAAAGTTCCATTAGAGGGGGAATGATAAGGCGCGGAAGGTGAGGGGCGAGGGGCGGAGGGGCGGAGGGGAGGCTAAAAGGCTAAATTTCGTGCATGCTTGATTCTTCTTCCGCCCCAGAAATTTCTCACCCGCATGAAAACTCCCGAAAGCCATGAATTACTCACACAAAGGGAAGGGGAGGGTTTGAGTCAGCGGCGGGTATTTTTAATCCGGCGGAGGAAACGGGAAGAAAACAAAAAGGAGGGAACCACTTCCATGTCAGGGACAACCTGTTATGGTTCTGTATAAGCCATTTAACGAGGGAACCATTACAATGATTAAGCAATGATTAAAGCTCACGCGAGGCCCTCCCGCCCCCTCCGCCCCCTCCCGCCCCCTTTTCACTTTCACCGCCACGTCAAGAGATTTAAATTACTTTTTTTATTCATTTGCCTCCGGATCCGTCGATTTATATTTTTTGACCTTTGTTTCGGATCCTTTTTTCCTTTTTCGGCTTTCGGACGGCCTGGAAGTGACAAACGAGTGGGGGGAGTCGCAAAACGAGTTTATTGTTTTCCTTCATTAGGGGCTGAGGGGTTGTTTATTTGTGTGACTTCTTGGGCGAGGAGCGCGGGCGAGGAGGGGAGGGGAGGGGAGGGGGAGGGGAAAGGACTCGTCGGTGACGTCATGGCGGAAAAAGGGAGTCATCCCGCGGTGACGTCGCGAACGTTATTTATCGGAAAATTAAAAAAATGGGGAAAGAACAAAAGCTCCCGGAATGAAAGCGGAGATAATTTCAAAAATGAAAAAAATACACAATTGAAGAAAAAAAATGGAAACGAAACGCGAGTGTTGCCAACTTCCGAGAAAGCGAAATCCCTCGCCATCCCTCGCCCTTCAATAAATTACATTTTTAAACCGATTATCAACCGGGGATGGTCTTTACCTGAGAACCTAAGATTTAAGGTGAAGTGCTCTTCATTTCTCGAAAACATCCCCTGCTTACACCCCCTCCCCTTGCATCCCCCTCGTCGACAAATTTAAACACCCGCCGGACCGTTTCATCCGAGTGCAACGAGTCGATCGATTAAAGGGATTTCGTTTCGGCGGTAATTTTTGTTTGTCGATTAAGTTCGCTTCTATGAGCAGAAACTGTTCATTGTCTTTTAAATACACTAATGTTCAGTCGGTCCTTTCGGAAATTATGTTTCCAACGGACAAAGGTTACCTCAATTCTCTCCTTTCGTATTCCTCTCTGTTTTTTTTTTCAATTTCGACTCCCATTATTTTTTTTGTTTGTGTTGTTGAAATGATTTTCTGTCGGATATTTTGCTCTGTGGAAAAATGGCGATTTTATGAAATGCCTTACACAGAGAGAAATTTTTAATTTTTTTTCATTTTGTCTTATACGAGTCTTTGATCGGTTTTGCCTCCCTTTTTGAAAAATCAATTTTGTTTATAATGATTCGAAGGAATCAATCAAGTAAATATGGGCACATTAATTGCTTATTATGTTTTTTAATGGCGGAAAATTTTATTTTAACCCTTTTACGAAATTCCACTTCGGCGACAACCACAGAGAAGAGGAGGCGGCAGTTAATCCCAAAGAAGGAAAGGAAATGGAGGAAAAAGAGTGAAATGGCCGCCGTCTTCAAGGGAAATCCCTAACTCCCAATTTTCCGCGCGATTGACTTCTTTAACACAACAACATAAAAATATTTCAAAGCAAATGGATGGCGGGTTCTTCTCTCACCGGAAAAGGAACTTCATTTCCGGAGTGTCCCGATGGCGGTCGAGGGCCTGGTGGAGTGACTGAAGCAGGTTTCGAACAGGCTGTGCTCGATGCCAAGACGAGAGGGTGGATAACAAGGGGAGGAGATAAGCCAAAAGGCGACATGTTCTCCGTCGTCATGGCAACGGTTAATGGCAAGCCAAAAATCACGGCGGCGTCTCCCGTATGAGTGGTGTATAAATGTCGCATGAATAGCCGAGGCAGACATGTAATAATGTGCTAAGTGGGGTGGAAGAGGGAGGGGTGGGGGGCGAGGGGTTGTAAATCGGGAACTCGGGCGTTTACGATTTAAATTGATTATGCCGCGGGTCGGAGTCTCGTAGCTCATTAAAAATCCATCCTTTAGTTAAATATTTGCTCGGGCTCCGCAGCAGTTCCTCCCGTCGGAAAAAACGGGGAAAAAGGAAGAAGGAATAATTTATAAATAAAATATTTGAACAAAAAGCTCTGAGCACAAGTTTTTTAGGAAATTGCAAAAAATATTTACTAAGTTTTCTGAGGGAGAGCAGTGGTGTGGGGAAGTGCAAAAAATGGAAAACTACTGATGAAAACATCCTATGAGATTGGAATTTACTTTTCACTAGAATTTCCACCCTCCTCCCCCCTTGCCACCCCCAACCCCAACCCCCACCCCCGCCTTTGCCCTTTTCCCTCACAACAATGATGGAAAGCAAAAGAGAGGAAAAAATGTCTTTAAATATCATCTAAATTTTCACTTGCCTTATTTTTCCGGTTGTTTGTGTTTTGGCGGTGGGGGAAACCCATTTCAATTTGGTTGTTTGGGGGTGGAATGGGGGCGGGGGGGGGAGGAAGGGGAGGAAGGGGAGGGGGGATGTTCCAACAGGATTCTGTTTGCTGCGGCAGGAGTGCATTGTGCTTTGCTTGTCTTTCCTTTCCTTCTTTTTTCGTTTTCCGTCCCGGAAGGTTTGCCCAAGAAAAGGCGGACACTCATAAATATTCACGTCGACCGCCATTATTCATCAAAATCCCGCCATGCTATTCGCAATTAGCTAATTAATTATCGATTTTATCATTAAACGCAGTTTCATGTATTTTTAACCCCTCTCGCATTTGTTTTATTAACCGCCAACTTTTCACCTTTCATTAACAGCAAAATCTGTTAATCCGACGTCGACCTCCTGTCCCTCGCCCCTTCTCTCTTTCACCCCCCTCCACCCCCTCCACCCCTCTCTTCATCCCTCGCTCCCACCCCCGGCCCATTTGCATCTATTCAAGCCCTCCTTTCTAACTCATTTCGGCCTACAATGAAACCCCCAAGGAATAACCTTTCATCGCTTTACTTTATCTCCTCTTTCATCCTTTTCTTCTTCCTCCTTGCTCTTCTTTCCTTATTTTCTTCCATTTTTCCCTATATCCTTCTTCATCCCTTCCGCTCCCTGAATTAGTTTAATAAGAGGCGGAGGGAAATCATTTTAAAAATGATGGAGGACGACCTTCCGGAGAATTATGCCTGACCCAAATCTCATGGGAAAGATCAACTGAACCGGAAACCGAAAGCGTCTTTCCTCCCTTTCCGGAGCGTTCAAAGGAAGGGTGGAGGGGAGGCGGAGGGGAGAGGGCGAGGGGAGGGACAGTCCTCAAAGGCACCGAACGGGAGAAAGGAGATAAAGATGATGAATTTGAGTAATGAAATTCCGTTCAATTACAAAATCACTCTCACTGATATATTGTGACATCGATCAGCCGCCGAGGCGGAGGGGTTGACGGGGTGGGGGTGGCACTTCTCCGGCGCAGATAGCGCTTTACACCCCCCGGCCAACTGCTTTTTTATCTTTGTAAATTGACTATCAGTAACGGTAATGGTTTTTCAAAGAGACGAAGGCGATCGCTGCGCTCTCTCGCGGCTCTTTTTGCAAACCAAAGGAGATAATTTTTTTTAAAAGAGAGAAAGGCGTTAACGTCCAGTGGGGACCCGTCTTGTGTATTATCTATGGGCCAAATGAATAGATTCTTTCTGCTTGCAAATGAAGATAAAACGTATCTCCATGTATATTTATGTGTATGTATGTATATTGTCTTGAAAAGCGGGAAAGATGAGCATTTTAGTAAGTTTTGAGGGGGCTCAGTCGAGGCCGTATGTAAAAGTGAGAGTGCGAATCAACAGGTGGTGCAAAGGGAGATAATAAGCCAATTAGTGAAAAAGGCAAGGAAACGTGTGAAAAAAACAAAATCGAAAGCGAATTCGGTTAATTAATTTGGTGTTTAGGAAAGGAAGCGAATATGTGGAATTTTGTGTGTTTTGACGTGAAGAGGCCAATAAAAGGCGGTTAATTGCGGCTCTTCGTCCTTGGAATCATTTCCCTAATTGTAATAATTAACAGATTAACGCTTCCTTGTGACTAACAATTAAAATGAAACCTTTGAATGGAGTTTTATTGCACTCTCAACGCGAAATCATTAACTTTATCTACTTTTGCTCTAAATTTATTTAACACTTAACACTATAGCGGCGGTGGGAGCTCTAATAAATATACTCAGAACAGATAATATATCTTCTTATCTCGTTATCTTCGTCATTTCATTTTGTCACTATCTCCTTATCTTCGGGGGGTGACAAATTACGAAACATTTAAAAAATATTTTTTTCCCAATTAGAGCGAAACGTTTAGAAAAACTGATATTTCATGATTAGCGCACATCGCAGAATATAAGAATCATGTGTTGTACAACCCCTCTCTTCCGCCCCCTCTGCCCAAAACGATTCCATCTTTTCCTCCCCAACAACAGTTTTCCCTCACATGTAAAAGTTGTCCTTTCCTGGTCGGTCGCAGTTTGGGAAGAACTCTCCCGGGAGACATTAGTTCCCCTGATTGAATTTAGGAATTCCCGTTCCCGGAAGTTGTTCTGGATGCGGCATGTTTAGCTTACGGGGAGGGGGTGCCGCTAAGGAAACGGGGCCAACAACTTCACCCGATGCCTTTTCTGTTCTGGGGGTGGTTTTAAGTGTTTCTGGAGAGCTCCCCTTCCACCAGTTGAAATCGTGTAGAGACCCACAGCATTTTCCCTCTTCTTTTCTGACTCTTCATCGCCACCCTTAAGGGGTTGTGGCTTTTTATGGCTCAGATATTTCCTTCTCTCCTTTTCCTCTTCTGTTAACATTCGTTTTTTTTTTCAGGGTTTCTCAATACACATTTGTAATTTAAAATAGAAAAAAGTTCCGTTTCGGGTAATAAAATCACTTTTTTTTAATTTCGCGCATCGTTGGAAAAGCAAAAATAATAAAAGTGAAAAAGTTAGGGAAATTTTAACCACTTTAAAGCAGAAAAGTTTTTCATTGAGACAGACACCCGATCAGCCTCGAAAGAAACCAACCCCAAAAGCTTATCTCATTATCATAGAAGACAAATCTCACCCTCACTTCCAGCACTTTATCTGATTTCTTCGAACAGAATCGGTTGCTGTGGGGGCGGAAACGTCACTCAGCAAAGGGAAAGAATGAAGCTGTCGAGAGGGGTTGGGAGCCACCCCTTCCCGCCCCCAGAGGGTGGCAAGGAGCGATGTAGCGAGGGAAACCTGAAGACTATTAATTTGTCGGGTAAGACGTGTCGAGGGAGGGGAGGAGAGGGAGAGGGAGGGAGAGGGAGAGGGCGGGGATGGAATAAGAAAAGAGAAGCGGAGGGAGAAGAATGATAACATAATAAAATTTATTAAAGAAGCATAATTAATCACGGAAAGACGAGTGAGTGGCGTTTTTGAAAATTTCCGGAGGAAATTTATAATTTTCCAGGAGCGACGTTCCCTCAACTCGTGTCGAACTCCCCGCATTTCCCCGCATTTTCCCCCCATTTCCCCCCATTTTGGGACTGTCCGCAACGACATGGCGGACGTTTGAGGGGGAAAGGGACGTAATAAATATATTTGGTTGAGTCGTTGGCTAATTATTTATTAATAACGGCTCCGTAAAATAATGATCATTAATATTAATTTATTGAATTCATAAGTGGAAATGGGGGTAATTATTTTAAATGGGGGAGGGATCGCATAAAAATTTTTGAATCGTTTTTCGGGGGAGGTTTGCGGGGATCGCCGAGCGACGTTTCCCGCATTTTCACTGCTTATTATAACCGCCATTCGGGATATTTTGGGAAAATCATTAGGTTTCCTAATTGCTGGTTTTTACTGAATTTTTTAGGTGGACTGAAGTAAATTGCATTTAAAATTTGAATCTTTGTAAAAAGAGCGGTGGGACAAATAAGGACGTCAAAATGGACGAAAACGACACTACTTTTCGTTGTAACGTCAACTGATAAAAGTTAAAGAAAAAACGTTCATATCTCCTCTATATCTCATCTCATCATCTCGAAAACGGGACAATTTGAATTCTGCGCGTGAGAAAAGCTGAGGAAAAGTTGTTATCTTTAATTGGTTTTGAATTTCAGGTGTCCTGGGTGCGTCACAGGGACATACACTTACTCACCGTTGGCCGTTACACTTACACCAGCGACCAGAGGTTCCAGTCAATTCACTCCCCCCAAACTGAAGACTGGACCCTCCAAGTCAGGTACCCCCAGAGGAGGGACTCAGGCATGTACGAGTGCCAGGTGAGCACGACGCCACCCATCGGCCACTCCATGCACCTCTCCGTCGTAGGTACGTCGCCCCCTGCCGCCCCCGCCGCCCCCACAACCCCCACAACCCCCTCTACCCTACTTCTTCTCTTGCAGAGCCCATAACGACAATAGTCGGCGGCCCCGACATGTACATAAACAAGGGCAGCACCATGAACCTCACCTGCATCGTGAAGCACAGTCCGGAGCCTCCGCCTGCGATCTTCTGGACGCATAACTCTCAAGTAAGTCGACCGCCCCAGCAGAAGACAGCCTCAATTCTTCTCTCTCCTCCCTTTCTCCACTTTAAACAAAGATAATTAATTATATTCCTCGTTCTGCTTTTCTTTTCGCAGAGAGCACTTTAAAAGCCCCCCGCAGCGCTCCCCTCAGCTGCTCACCCACCTGGGAACTCCCCGAACTGAAAAAACAGGGAGAGGGATGGGGGTTGGAGGGTGGGGACGCGGAGGGGAGGGGAGGGGAGGGGAGGGAAATCAAGATATAACGAAAACGCCGTTTCCAATTTTAAAAGAGAAAACTTTGGCGTGATTTTCGGCCATAAATAAAGGCGATTCCCTCTCCCCCTACTCGCCCCCCTCCCTCCCCCTCCCCCTCCCCCTTCCCCGCCGTCCCTTTTTGCATGATTTCAACTTTAGACTTAGCCAAAATGAATGTCTGGCTTCGTCGGCGATAACCTTTCTGTCGAGATAACCTTTCCTAACAATTACCCTTCTGTCGGTTTCCTCATTGGGCATTATCTCTCCTGGGCGCCATGTTTGTATCGGCACCTCCCCCGGCGTCTTCCCCGAGTTTTCCGCCCTCTGACCGTGAGAGGGGGCGGGGGAGGGGCGGGGGCGAGCGAGGTGTGAGGGGAGGGCGGAATAATTGGGTGAGAGCGATGTGAACTTAATGACGCAATCTGTTTTGGGAGTAATTAGAGTGGCGTATTGAGGGGTTAATGCTTTCATGAGGTCGGGGGTTGGAAGGAGCAGAGGGCGGGAGACGTGCACGCAAGCGGCGAGGGGGTGTCTTTGAGGAAAGAACCCTTGCGAGGGTTGACATGTATTCGTTGCAATGAATGTTGCCTTCGTTTGTCAAATTTACGATTCAGTGGCGCTCCGTAATTCCAAACATTCTTATGAAACTTGTAAATATTTTCTGGCTTTTTTCGCTTTTTATTTCCTTTCTTTTCCCTTTTTTTCTTTTTGTTTCCATTTCCCTTTTTTATCATTTTTGTTTTTCCATTTTTCCTTCCTTTTCCCTTTTCTTTCTTTTTTCTTTCCCTTTTTCCCTATGCTTTTTTCTTTTTCCTTTTCCCCCTTTTTCTTTTCTTTGGGCTTTCGTTTTCCCGTCTTTTGATTGTTTGTTATAAGAAAAGACAAAAACGATTTATCTAAAAAAAAATAGTTTATAAAAGCGTTACAGTGTAAATAAACGTAAGGGTTGTAAAGAAGGTGTCGCCTCGTGTCAAGCGATGAGGAAGGAGTGAGGGACCTGAGACAACGCTAATTAACCCTAATCCGCTAATTTTCCCCGCCCGCACACGCCACAGGGGATGACAATGTGTTAATGACCTATTTCGTGGAGGAGCCTTAATAGCTGATGAGGGTGGGTTTTGGGGGCGCTGCGCCAACATGAAAAGGGGTCTCCGATTGTAAGCAAATCGTCGATGATATGTCCCGATGGAGAACACTTATTTTCGCGTCTGTCGTCTGAAAGAAATGTTTTATTTTGCAAGAAATAAGGGATGGTGCTTTCTAAAAAACATTTGCGAGACTTTCGGCGGAGTTCTCACGCTTAGCTTTCGCTCGGGACTCGAAAAAGCAATCTCAAAGTAGCACTTTTTAGAAGATTACATATAAATAATGCCAAAGAGGGTCTGACTTATAAATCAGCCCCTGGACTTACAAACATGAAACTTTTTATTGCGAGGATATCCCAGAGGAAAAATTTGCGTGTAATTCCAGCTCAGAGGGGGCGAGACAGGGGTGGATTTTTCACCACTGCTCAATCTTTTCGAGTGACAAAGGAAACTTCTGCCGAGGAAGAACCCCAACATTCTCTTTCGTCGCCGCAATAATAATATTTCTTTAAAAGCCAAGTGAAAATCTCGGAGGCCTCGCAGCCTTCGACCGTTGGTTCGAATCATTGCTAAGTTCCGTTTATTTACTCGATGAATTCAATCTTTATTGTCACTGTATTGCTCTTTTTTAGCTCTTGGCCATACGCACAGCTATGCTTTTCGTCTCGTTGCCATGGCAACCCATGACGCCCCCAAATGCGCAGACAAGAGAAAAGGACCAATCCGGCCCTGAAAGCGCGAGAGTGCAATAAAGCCAGTGGGAGTGACCGGAAAGGGTTCTTAACCTCTTCGCAAAGTTTAAATTCGATTCTCCTTATAAAAAGGGAAATGGGGGCTTTGGAAAAGGAGAAAAACTGCCTCGTTTCCACGAGAGGGTTGGCCAAAACCATTTGATTAGTTTTTGCCGGCAATTTATTATCTTCCTTTCCAGGAAATAAATTACGATTCTCCCCGGGGAGGCGTGAGCGTCATCACAGAGAAGGGAGACATCACCACGAGTTATTTGCTGATACAACGGGCGAAACCCCCCGACTCCGGCAAGTACACTTGCAACCCTTCCAACGCCAACCCCAAGACAGTGGTCGTCCACGTCCTCAACGGTAAGACATTAGGGGATTCTTCTCACTTTTCCGCTTCAGTCTTCCACTCGAGTTTCCCCCGTGGCACAACCTGTGCTCACCCCCAAATGGCTCTGCAAACTCAAAACCAGATGGCGACAACTCACATAAAAACGGATATTAGGGGATGCGATTGTGTTGAAACCGTCTTTTTTGTGTGCTGTCCTCTGCGGAGGGAAACCGCATAAGCGCAGTTTTTGTTGACTGTTGATTTTATGAGTGTCATTTTCGGAACAAACACTAAAAAGACCTTTGGGATTTGAGACGAAAACCGGTAATTTGAGGTTTCACTCCCATAAAAACACACAATGTTTAAAAAAGCCATATTTAATTACTTTTATAATTATCAATTTTTTATTTTTAGTCGCAGTTTGTATCTGCATCGATCAATATCTGGTAGAAAAAGACATGTTTCCTGAACAGTGTCTTCTTTGGAGTGTACTACAATACCTCTTCTCTCCACCTTCACTACAACTTGATTTTCCCTCCCAAACAGCACCTTAAGTGTCGTGAGAAAAATATAGATAAACAACAATTTATAATCAACCAAAAAGGAAACAAATTGTTAACACGTTTTGTAGTTAATAAAAGTTAAAATCGACCTAAAATCCAATTCGTCACTACGATGAAAATGAGTAAAAATTGCAAAACCAAAATGTGGAAAAACTGTCCGGTAGATTGAGCTCACCTGTTTGAAAAGGAACTTGGAGGGAGAAAAAAGATAAAAAAGCTTCATAGAAAGATGACAAACGAATGGAGAAGAGGAGGGGACCGCCGGTGTAAATGACACAAAAGGAAATCAAAATTAAAAAGAAAATAAAAGAGAAATTAACTGTGGGGCTGTTGAGGGGAAGAGGGGGAGAGGGGGGGTTTTCGTTTGTGGTCTCTGTGCACTGCGACCGGAAACAAATAAAATCGGCTCTTTTTCTGCACGGTTTTTAGTCCCTGATTGAAATTCAGCGATTCAGCAGAGCGAAATTCGATGAGGGGTCAAATTAAAAACTGCAAAGCTTTGACATCTCTCTGAAATCTTATTTTCCTTTACTGATAAATCTCAATTAGACAGTGAAAACCGCCTTTCGTTCTCAAACACCCGAAAACCTTTGATGATTTTGAACCAAAATATAAAAAGCAAAATTGTTCGTTTTTTATTAATATAAAAGTCTCCGTCGAAGTTTATTTTCGCTTTAGAAGGGATTTTCTGATTGGCTGTCATCCGTATGACGTCACCAAAAGCGGAGCCCTCTCATTGGTCGGCGCCCGTCAGAGTTTAACGAATGCATTTTGCATCTTCCATGGCGTCATTTAAAAAAACGTTAGCGCGTTTAAAATTTCAAAGTTGTCGCATGGTTAAGTTGGTTGTGAAATATGGAAAAATAATATTTTTGTTAAAAGAAGAAATGTAGAGGTATTTAAATTTAAATTCAAACTGAAAAATTGACAGAATTAGCCTTTTCTCTTTCTTTTTTCCGCCTTATCACTTTGATGTTTATTCAATTTATGTTTTCCCATTGTTTAAATTTTGAGGATACTCATTCCTTTCAGTTCAGTGATTGTTCTTCTGTTTACTTAATGCAACTTCCTTTTCCTTCTTTCACTGCTTCTCTTATATCACGTGAAGCTGTCTTAACCCTTTAGTTTCAATGGTTTCTGTCATTCTTTCCTCTTATCGTTTCATTTTGATATAAAAACACTCAATATATGATTTTCTTTCGATTTAAAAATGAGATAGAGAACGGGGTTTTATTAGTTGGTTTTCTAACCGAGTGGAAGTTACTCCTCTGCATTTGTGGGTGACGTTTGGGGGTAAAATGTAAAAGGAGGTTTGCATTGCAGGTGAGCACCCGGCAGCAATGCAGCAGGGCGGTCAGCTGCGGTTGGAGTACCCGGCGGCCATCTTTTTCTTGTCTCTGTTGGTGTTCATCGGCCTTTCTTGAACCGGGGCTGTCGACTCCTCTCCTTCTTCTGCCTGTAAATAGTTGGAAGAGAAACGAACCTTTTGTATGATTATGTAAAGTGGAAAGAATTTATATAGAAAGCAAAAGTGTGAGTGAAGTGACGGGGAAAAGTGAGGGATAGAAAGTTTAAAAATGCTCAAAGGAGGTTTTAAAGGTTCCACCTGAGTGTGTTTTATTTTTATTTTGTGTTTTGTTTTGTTGGAATTATCTGAGAGAAAAGTTGAACAAATTAAAATGAAATTCTTTAGGAGAAAATTGTTCATTTTCCCTTTTCCACTGAAATTGCTTCCTCTCATTCAAAAGGCGCTCTTTTCGGTTTCCTCTCTTCTCCTTCTTTTTTCCCATTATCATTCTCCTCCATCTTTCGTTCAGATGCTTATCTTCTTTTCCTCTCCGCAGCCAACGACGAAATAAATGGGAACGTCGGCCATTGAAGAGAAGTTTATGTGTGCGTTCAGGAATCGTTGGAGAAGACAGCAGAAGACAGAAGTCAGTTAATTATTTGCCAGGTGAGTTCTCCCGAAAGTAAGAGTGAATCTTTGCTGTTGGATCGTCTTTCGTTGGGGGGAGACAAAGTCCCCTCAAAATGTGCCGACATTGCAATAACAAAGCAAACAAAAAAGGAAAACGTTGGGTGGGGGGTTATTAGCAGAACAAATTTTATTTCTTTTCTTTCCCTCGACGGCGTTTCCTCTTCAAACAGGAAAAGAAAAACAATGCTTGCAAAAATAATTAAATTAATGGTCTTATTTTTTTTCTCTTAAGTCTAAACACCGAAACGGAAGGAAAAAGAAATTACAAAATCAATTTTAAGTTCTGTTATCTTCTCTATCTGTTGGTGAACTTTCTCTTCCATTGACAGACCTTTGAGTTTCTCCTCACTTTGACGCCATTTTCTTTTGGAGTTCCTTCCCGAAGAGAATCTCAAAAAGTAACCGTTATTTATCGTCTTCTTTCGCCCCCATTAAGATGAATCTGAAAATTAGAATAAAATTCAAAATAACTGTGGCATTTTTAGCGGAAACATTTCCCAAAAACGACCGCAATGCGACCTCCATCGTAAATAAAAACCTTTTGCTTTTAGCGAGGGATGATAAAGAAGTAAAGGAAAAATCATGGCACCCCTGGGAATCACCCCCCCCTCGCCACCCCCTCCACCCCTCATCCCCAACACATCGACTTCCCTTTTATTTCGCTTGTTTTAACGACGAGTTAAACCTTTTCTAAGATAATAACACACCCTTTTCCATATTCCCTCGGCTGAACCGGTCACTGAACCGCTTTCATCCCCCCTTCCGCCCTCTCCACATTCTGCACTCCGAGGGGATGCAATTACGCCGCCATTATGAAGATACAATACGGAAGAAGTCCCCAACACTCAAGGGTTTATCGGTTCTAAATTAATTTTGTTCATGGGGTGCTTTGTCCCCCCTTTTACACGTGTGGAAATCTTATTACATGAACAGGGGTGGAAAGGGGATGAATTAAATTGAGGAATTCGGATAAATTCACAAAATGAAGAAACTGTGAGTTAAACTCTGGGATCAAAATGGCGTTTCTTGAGGAAGAGTTTTTACCCGAGCGGAACTCTCCTCTAATAAGCTTAATAGCTGCCTTTCCATCCCCAGTTAAAAATAAAAAGGGGGACCTAATTTAATTTGGTATAAAAAGTTTCCAGGCTCGTCGTGAGGGCTTCGCCCCCTCCTCCCCTCCTCCCCTCGCCCCCCGGCAACCCTAATCCCTCCCCCGCGGAGAGTAATTAAAACTAATTAAAAGTGGAGCCCTGTGTTTGGGTCCCCGTGCAGCGCCTGCCTGCAACCTCTCGGGGAACCGCCCCCTCCCGTTCGAATTTATTAATTAATAGAAAAACTTTGTTAACGCAATTAATTTGAAAATCTTTCCAATTTTTATTAATTATTGCTGGCCAAATAATAAATCACGTCAGAGGGGAAACTTTGCCTAAGAGTTATTTCAGAAGTGGAAAAAGTTTCTCCGGAAGGGGGAGGCGTGGAACTCCCCCCGAGGGCGCGGGGGTGAAGCCCAAAGGACACCCCCTCACACTCGGAACCTCTCGGAGAATCACAGGAAATGTTTTTAATATTTTCCTTTACGTCCATTTTGGGAAATGCGAATAAAACGCTCTTTTCTTTCTTTTTCGCCAAATTTCTGCCATATTCTGAGTTTTGAATATATTTGCACTAAAATCAAATTTTACAACAGTAAATAACATTATTTACAGCAGCCAATACAGAATTTTCTAATGGCACAAATAAATATATTTGTATTACTCATAACAATAACGTAAATACATTACTAAATACAATATAAATAAAATAACATAAATAAATATTACTTCAAACAACATAAACGAATACAAATATTACTTAAAAAATGATTAAATAATATTATGTATAATATAAAAACTCGGAGATAAATGCGTAAGGAATTGGGGAGATGAGGAGATATGTACATAAGGATATATAAAAACACGGAGATATGCTATTAAGAATGTGTGGAGATAAGGAGATGAAATTATATGAAAACATGGATTTAAGGGAGATAGGGAGGCAAGAGGATAAATTTTTAATATTATCCCCAAAATGGCGAAGATTTCATCAAATCTATGCGGTGGTTATTTTGATTCCATTTTAGATAACTCCGTTCTGCGTTACAGTAAAAGAACACGATTTTTATTAAATGGCAAACAATGCACATATTTTTTGTGAGCATTGAGAAGGTCAGAGGTGTCACCAAAGCAGGAAAACTGCGAAACGTCCTTTTTTAATTACACTTTGCGCCCTTTGGTTTCCGTAATCCGTTGCTCTAATCCGAAGCGAAATTGAGTTCCGGACAAAGGTCGAAAGCAAAACTGGCGAATTGTTTGGCCGTGAGACCGCCAGAGAGAATTCCAAATTACATCACTCAAAATTAACCTCCCGCCACCCCTCCCGCATTCCCCCCCTCCCCCCACCCCCGGAAAACCAAATCAACAAACTTTGACCACCGCTCACACAACCCGGAAGGCATTAATCCGCCCTTCTGAATTTGGACCGAACGCGATCGGGACTTCTGCTCGAGTTATCGCCAGTCGTGGCAGCAGAACAAAAAATGCTAATTCCCAACAGGTTCTTTCCCTTCCAATCAGTTCGCGAATAAATGGCTGACGACGGGGGACGAACAATGTCTCAACTCATAACGGGGCAAACTTTTTCCGGCTTCTTCCAACTTGTCAAAACTTGTTCAGAAAGCTCTTCGGAGAAAGTTGTGGAAACTCGTGGGAACTCGAGGGGGTGAGAAGGAAAGGGGTGGAGTGACCGCGGTCTCCTCCGCGCCAGATGATGGCCACTGATGAGAGGGAGAGAGGGGTGGATTCGAAGGGGAAGAAGTGTCGGGGAGGCACCGAAAGAAACCGGATACTTCGGGGGGATTTCTCCGGATCACCGGAGAAATTTAATTAAAGCGGATAATGGGGAGCACCGAATTCCGTTATTATGTGGGGAGGGAGGAAATGAATCCGGGGTTGATTTTGAGACGTCTTCGGGGTCGGATTCCGCGTAAATGGAATTGCATTTTGGGGTATCATATCATCATGGCTGACATTACAAATTTTTGTGTTCGCGTTTAACGTTTGTCAGCTTATAACTCAGCAACTATGGAACCGCTTCCGATGGAACTGTTTCCAAAAGATGCGAATTCTTTCAAAGTTTCAGCTGCGCCATATGTCATTTTTATAAAATAACCTAAAATAATAAATTCAAAAAATAAGCTATAATAATAAATTAGCTAAAAATGCTAAACAGCTATTTTGCTAAAATAAGGGAAGAAGAGAAGAATGAAGAGAAAAAGAAGAGAAGAAGAAGAAAGGGAAGAATGTCTGTGGTTCCCCAGAAAACTCTGATGAGGGATGAATCTCAAAATATGAATTAAAAAGACAGAAGAAGGAGGGGATGACATTCTCATTTGGGAAAGTTGAGGGGGAGGAAAAATGGTCGAGCATTAGGGGTTGAATCTCACGAGGAATTTCACTAAGTCGCCCGAAGGGGATTTAAACCGGAAAAAATTTATTTATTTATTTTTTCATTCTGCCGGCAATTTCCTTAGCCCCTTCCCTCTCCCCAAAATAGCCTAAAACTGGGCGAATTCGTTCCCGGATTTATTTCTCTTCATTACATTCCCCAGCATTCTTCATCCCGAATGATTCTCTACTTAATACTCTTCTCCAAATTCCTTCTGCTCCCCCCCTCAGCTCCCTCGGGAGTTCCGGGATCGCATCCCCTGCGCCCGCGTCCGTCGCGGGAGCCTTCTTGGCCGGGGGCGGGAGGCAGTCTAAGGGAGGGTGGGGAACTCAGAAGAACGTGAGAAAATGAGTTGTTCGATATGCAGTAACGAGGCAGCTTAGTCAGCTACAAGCATCGACCGGAAACGAAGCCGACCCGACACGGAATTCGCCCATTCGAAAAAGGAAAAGCTTTTTGCTGATTTGGCTTTAGGAGTTTCCACCCTCCCCCCCTCGCCCCTCCACCCCCTCGGAAATTTCTATTCCAGAGCCCTGCTTCCTCCTCCCCTAATCATTTCCTTCCACCGCTTTTATTTTTACTTTTCCCCTCGTAAAGGTGCCCTTATTGCTCCTTATGAACGTTACAGCTATAAAAATCCGCGACCGGGACAGTTGCACCCCCATCTGTCTTCTCTCGCATTATTACCAACTGTTTCCTTTGTTTAACTCCAGAAAGTCACTTTCTCTCTTTTGACTTCACCTCTTTAAGGGTGGAAAGTGTCTTTAACGGACAGACTCTCTGATGCTTTCTACTTTCGGCTGCCGACAAAAGATAATGTGATTATTACTTTAAGTAAAAAAGTGCACTCTTATGTTTTGTATAATTTGTTATTTCATTGCCGAAAGGCGACTTTTATACCGACTAAAGTAAAAATAAAATAAAAAGCAGTTGTAATTCTGAAACATAAAAAGAAAAGACTTTAAAGAAGAAACGAATGACGTCAAAATAAAAAAGAAACTAACAACAAATTCGGGGCGATAAATTAAGTCGGGGGCGTATATTTATACACTGTTTGCGCCCTCGTTGCGGTAACAGGGCTTCAACCCCGTTCACTTCCAACGTAATAAAACCTAACAAATCTCCCCTAAAGGGAAGAAATCATCATTAAAACGTCGTTCTCGTAAATTTATCCCAATAATCCAGTTAGCAATTATTTATTATCCCGCGCTGGTTTATTCGGGAAGAAGAAAAGTTTTTTCGGCGAAGGGAGGGATGAAAGGGCTAAGAAACACCACCCCCCGTTGTCCACACCGTGTAATGTTTCGCCTTTGGCTTTTACTTTTCATCGGGGGAGAAAATAAATAAATTCTCCGCGTGGAAAAATAAATAAAAAAATGCCGGAGTGTCTTTTGTTGAATCGAACTCAAAGGGGGCAACGGGGCTTCCGTTTACCTTAACCCTCCCCCAACCACCCCCCGACAACCCCCGACCACTCCCGACCACCCCCACCGCAGATTTATCGAATGGAGAAACTGTTTTCGTGGGAAATAAATAAATACAAAGAGTGGAAAGAAAAGGGATGAAAAGGCATCGGACGGGAGGAAATTATGAAGAGTTTTCTTTTCTGGAGGAAAAGCAAAATCCGGTCGGAGCAGAAAAAGTAAAAAGTAGAAATTCAATTCATTTTCAGCGAATCAGAATCTCAGATCGAATTCTCGCCCACTTCACTTTTATTTTTGTCTTAATTTAATGAGGGCTCTCAGAACGATGAAAGGGTCGAAATGACCCTCGTTTAAGACGGATGTTAATAAATCGAAAATGCAAACGAGAAAATTTCTCAAATGAAAATCTAATGTGATATTTCAACAAAAAGAAAATTTAATTTTTCACGGAATTAATGAAAGAGACCGGTCGGACGTGTAAAATTTGAAAATTCAGGAGATTCATAAAAATTTTAAAAGCAATTACAGACAGAGTCGAAAAATGTCAGAATCAGACCGGTAAAATTAGATATAATTTCGTGAAAGTTAAAAAGCTCAAATATAATATAAGCCCCAAAAAAGATATTTATGAGCTCCTCACACTGCCAAGTATTAATAAAATACACCGAATTTCTAAAAAACATACAAAAATAAATATTTTGAATGAGTTTATTACACTAAAATTTAGACATTTTTTAGTAAATTAAAATATATATCTAAATATTGTTACTCTTTTCGGGTATTAAAATTACAGTTAACATCTACACCAGTCTAATTTAATAAATAAAAGAGGAACAATACTTTAAAAATAAGTTTTAAAAGTTACTACAAAATGTCGGTGTTAACTGTTCACCGTTAATTCCTAATTAAGAAGAACGTCTTCCGGTCGTTACTTCCGCCGGAACGATCTGACACGTTCTTGTGCCACGTAACTCAGTCCTCATTAATTGTTTTTCGAACACTTATAAAAAAAAACTAAAAATAAATTTATTGTAATAACTGATTTGCCGTTTTCTCCCCCCGAAGAGAACAGATTTATTTTATTACGTTATTATTAACACCACAGATGATAAAGAAAGTCTGAGAAAAATTTTGATTTTATGGTCAAATGGCGGCCATTTCAAGGCCTTTTCCAGGTCAGTGCAAGAACGAACCCACGAAGCGGTTCCCCCGGACACTTACGCCCTTGTTCCGCGGGCAGGCGCAGCTGCGAAACCGTTGAGTCTCCAACGGATCTCAATTTTGGTGAGAGCGGAGCGTTGTGGCGGCGGTTTTTTAAGAGAAATATTCCGGAGAGTGTTTTGAATGTTGGGGATGTATGAAGAAAATGATAAATGATTCGGTAGGGTGAATGAAAGATGAAAATTGTCAACTCTTAAGGCGGAGAGAATAAAATAAAAATCTCGTTCGAGATGAAGGTAAGCCTTCCTCAATCTTCTTTCTTCTCTCGTCTTTTCGGTCGTTATTTGCTCCGACACTTTTAACTCTTGCTTCATCACTGGCTTCGGCTTTGCTTTCCTTATTGCTGTAAGTGCTGACTCAGTTCTTTTGGTTATTTGATTACGTTTCCGTTTCCGGTCGAATCTTTATAATAAATAAAACCATTTGAAGATATGCAAAGTTAGCCATTTTGAATTTGTTCGATTGACGACTGAGTATGAAAATTAATTGGAAATGTTGAGTTACACAAATGGAAAGGAGTGTTGACGGCATAAAAAACTATTTTCGAAACCCCAAATGAAATTAAATGCAAATTCTCCTCTTTATTTTAAGTTCGACTATATTCAAACAGTTCCTAAGGAACAATAAATAAACTATCTATGTCAGTGATGGCCAAACTTTGATAATATGGGGGCCAAAGTTGACTTTGCTGCCACAATATATATTAATTATATAAAAATCTTTGTCGTCTACAGACATTACCTTAATTGCTTCTTCAGTGAATAAAAAATATCAATTAACTAATTATTGAAACAACGCTTATCAATATTCAAATGCGGGGTTTCAGGTAAAGCTGATCGGAAAAACAATTACAAACAACGGAGAGAGAAAGACAGACAAAACATGAAAGGAGGTGGAGAGAAGAAGAAAAAGCGTCAACTGAAATGAAAATGGCACAGTAATTTTGAAAGAAGAAAATGGAGCAGTAGATGAGACATGAGATGGAGAGAAGACACCTCCTGAGATCAACCCTCGGGAGAAAATGTGAAAGAAAATATGCAAAATTGAAAGTGATTATTTTTTAGGAAGAAATTTTTTCTAGCATTTTCCGCCGGAACGAATTTTGATTAAGAAAAAAAGTTGCTAAATCGAATTTTCATCCGCCCCAACCCCCCAACGCCCCTCACTTCTTCTTCGCGAATCTACCCCCGTGTACAGTTTCCCTCAGAAGTGTTAATTGGGTCACGGGGGTGGCTACCTTATCCTAATCTCGTCCTTCGGAAGGGGATCGAGACTTTCACCCCCTTCGCTTCATTTTTCTTTTACATTCTCACTTAATGAAACTCATTCATTTCTGTCACGCTGTTGCCTTCCCTCCCCCTCTCTCTCTCTCTCTCTCTCTCTCTCTCTCATTATTTTCTCTCCACCCCAAACTCGTTCTTCTTTTCCCCTCCCCCTTTGTTTTTACCCCTTTCTTTTCTTATCCGCGAGCGATTTTTCAAGAGTAAACCTCCTAAAGGGTTTACTGAACTTTCTCCTTGACTAATCAAGAGGTTTCTTCTGGGATCTTTCATCCCCTAATAACCTAAAATGCGTGTTGTGGATGGGGAAGGGAGGAACAGAAATGCGGGGAGGTTTCGCAGCAGGTGCTGGAACTGACACGAAAAGAAGCAAAATTAAACGAGCTTTCCTGTAAACAAATGAAAAAAGATGTCGAGAAGTTGAAAACAGCTAAGAGATCTGACAGCAAACAGATTGAATAAATGAATAATAATTACTTGGATAGAAGAGAAAGAAGAGACGAGGGTTGGGGATGGGGGAGATGAAAGAGGGCTTAGCATCATCCCCAATTTGGGCTGGGGAGGGAGGCAGTCTGTCCTTTTCTCCCCTTCGGTGGACTCCCCTGCCGAACCCTTTGAAAGAGTCACTCTGCAACCGACACACCTCGAGAGCAGATAATTTTTTCTGAGAGATGCGCCATTTCTCTTTTTCAGAGCATTTGATGAATCATTCGGTGAAGAAAAGAAGAATACAAAACCGCACAGGCTGACGCAGCCACCGCCGACCCGCAAAAGAAAGCGCCATCTTTATTTAATTTTTCTTCCATCAATTCTGGGAGTGCGTATGAATAATAGGCGGCAGTGAGGGCATAAATAAAACAGCAGATGCTGAAGCTTTCTTTCGACGCGCATAACGTCCGACGTCTTTCTTCCCTATCATTTTTATTTTATGGGAACGGAAGAGTGTCAAATTTAAAAAGCCTCGCTCTCGCTTTTCTTAAGCTTAAATCGGATCATCCCCCTTTCGCCCCCGCCCCTCTCTCCCCCCCTCCCTCTCCCTCTCCATCCCTCCCCATCCCTTTCCTCTCCCGTTTTCCGGAACTTTTTATTTTGGCAAATAAGTTTTAATTGAAGATAAGTCAGATTACGCTTATTTAGCCGAAATTCTTTTGTTCACTCGGATTTAGTCTGTTGGGGATCGGAAACCATTTTCTTTTGATGGCGGCCGCTCTTTGTTTTTTCCTTCCTTCCCCAAAAGGCCTACGAAAACTTATTAGTGAGGATCCATTTGAAATTGCCCAAGAGGAATTTTTCAAAAAGGCTCCCTATTCTCCGATCGGTTCAACCCTTTCTCGCCACCCGTTAATTGCACCGGAAGTGCTTCTTTGGGGGAAAATAGCTTCAACGATACCGTAAAATCACTCCTTATTATACCAATTCTGCCCTCAACATTATTAAGTTAATTTCTTTTGTTTAATTAAACAATTCGACTTTGGCCTTCTCGAAAAATTCCCTCTGATTCTGTCCTTCGGTTATTTCATTAATGCGGAGGAACAGATCTGCAGAAAATCCTCAGAAGTCTTTGTGTTGGATCAGAAGACGGCCGTCCGCAGATGAAACCGGAAGTCACTCTGACGGTTGAGTTGATCTAATGAGGCGATGATGACAGTGCCCCCCTCTGGAGGGGGGGAAGGATATTTAAGCAACGTCGGATGGATGGGGGGACCAATGTGGCACTCTGAAGGAAAGAGGAGCTGAGGTGAGTTTAGTTTTGGTTTCGGCCTTCTTTCTCTGTTGTTGTTTGTTTGGTAATCCCCGTGAGGCAAAGGAAGTAATTCAGGTCACGGAGTATGGCCAGTTGTTTACCTCATAGGAGATAATAAAAGAGAAACAGCTGAAGAAAAGGGAAGAGAGGAAACTTCCCGATTACAGACTCGGTCGCCATTCCAAACTTTCTCTTTCATAAAAGAAAGGACGGAAGTACATTTTCACTCAGCTTTTTTTTCTAATTTTAATCCCAAAAAGAGTCCCGCTCACAAAAAATACACTGTTCATTAAATCCTCCTAATGATGACAACGGCCTTCCGGAGAGGACGCTCCTTCTTTATCAACTGCACCCACAGGCAATGGATTCGGCGTCGCTCGTGGCCGCTGCCATCGTCGTGACCGCTGCCCTCCTCGTCGGCCTCCGCAGGAGGAAGCGCCACGCCGAAATGCTCGACAGGATCCCCGGACCCCCGACACTTCCCCTCGTGGGCAACCTCTTCGACGTGGCCGTCAGCAGAGAGCGTAAGCGCACAGTTTGAGCCCCGGTCGGTCCCTCCGCCCTTACCGACGAGCCCCGCTGTTGCAGAGGTCGTCAAGGGACTCATCAAGCGCCGACAGGACCACGGGACAATATACAGAATCTGGCTGGGGCCCATCCCGATCGTCCACATATCGAAGCCAAAGTACATCGAGGTGTCTTTCTCTCTCTGTACTCACTTGGTGGATTCCCCGAGAGAAGTGACCGAGTCGTTTCATCCCCCAGGTGATCCTCAACAGCAGCAAGCACACCAGGAAGGGAAACTTCTACCGGTTCTTGTACCCCTGGCTGGGGACGGGGCTGCTCACCAGCGAGGGGAAGAAGTGGTTCGACCACAGGAAGCTGATAACGCCGACGTTCCACTTCCGCATCCTGGAGGGCTTCGTCGAGGTGTTCGGAGAGCACTCGCAAATTCTTGTCGAGAAGCTGCGAGAGAAGGCGGAAAGAGAGGACAGTGTGGATGTGTTCCCTATAATCACTCTATGTGCTTTGGATATCATTTGCGGTGAGTGGTCGGATGGGGAGGGAATGGACAGAATGTTGAACATTTGATTTGTATTGCAGAGACGGCGATGGGTATACAGTTGAAATCACAGAGTGACGACAAATCGACATACGTGGCTTCGTTAAACAAGTGAGGGAACACTACATTATTTTATCTTCTTGTGAAGGCGGTGATTAACAACCCCCCATTATTCTCTTCTTAAGGATTACAGAACTGACGACAGAACGAAGCAACAAACTGTGGCTGCATCCGGACATAGTCTTCTTCAACACTTCTAAAGGAGCTGAATACAACGAGCATCTGAGAGTCGTCCACGGGTTCACCGAGAGAGTCATCAGAGAGAGGAAACTGCGTCGACAGCAGTGCACTCGCCCCTCTGCGAACGACAGAAAAGCCTTCCTCGACCTTCTGCTCGAGGCCGCCGAAAAAGGCGAGAATCGACACCTCACAGAGAGAGACATTCGAGAAGAAGTCGACACATTCATGTTTGAGGTATCTTTCACTGGATTGGGCCAAAAAGCCCAGAAAGTTAATATTTCTCCTGGGGTTTCTCAGGGGCACGACACAACCACCGCTGCCATCTGCTGGACCCTCTTCTCCCTCGGAAGACATCCGACAATCCAGGAGGAACTCTTCCAGGAGCAGATGGCCATATTCGGGGAGGAAAGGGGCTCCGCTCCGCCCTCCATGCGGGACCTCTCCGAGATGAAACTCCTCGACAGGGTGATCAAGGAGAGTCTGCGGCTGTATCCGAGCGTGTCCTTCATCAGCAGAAGACTGGAGCAGGAGGTCACGTTGGGTGAGTGCATGAGAGCTCCCCTTGCCCTGGCCAGGACTAAAAGAGGGAAACTCTTCAGGGAAGTACACCATTCCTGCCGAGACGAGCGTCTGCATCGACATAATCAACGTTCACAGAAACCCGTCTTTCTTTGCCGACCCCGAAAGGTTCGACCCCGATCGTTGGCTGCCGGAAAACGTCGACAGTCGACACCCCTACTGTTACATACCCTTCAGCGCCGGACCCAGGAATTGCATCGGTAATGCTGACGAAGGACCAACAGAAGGGAAGGTGATTTAACCATCTGTCTTTGGGCGCAGGTCAGAAATTCGCTCTCCTGGAGGAAAAGGTGATTTTGTCGTTCCTCGTGAGGAACTTCAGGTTCGAATCTCTTCAGCAACCGAAGCAGCTGACTCTCACGAATGAGCTCATTCTGCGACCTCTGGAAGGAATCACTCTGAGAATCACAAAGAGGTAGAACTCTCCATTGTTCCTTTCTTACCCCTTTCTTCTAGTCAGTGCTGAGTTGATCCTCTTCAATATACATTAATTTTTAATTTTCCTCTCTTGTCTTTCCTGTTATTATTTTAAAAACCCAACACTAAAAAAAAAAAAACAATCTATATCACGCTCTCATCTATCGGATTTATCATCTGCTACCTCTCTCATATCACTCCAATCATTCATTCATTCACTCATTCACCTCCTTCTACCTATGTCGGCTTCTGCGCAGTTTGTCGTCGACCTCTCAACCCGTTGCGAGAGGAGAGGGCAAAGTCAACCCGTTACGATGACGCAAGAGTATACAATGATGCAGCAAATATCTCTAAATTATAGTTATCAGTTGATAATTACTGTCTCATTGCGCTCACGCCGGGAATTTAGTGCTCTCTGTTGGGACTTCCTCGAAGGTCGAGTGGGCGGCCGGGGATGCAACCCTTATCTGCCGAGGGGTGAGACCGGCCGGGGGAGGCCTTCACGAGGCAAAACTTTTATTTCCAAATCAGATAATTTATTTAAACAAACGCAGAATAAATTTTAATATCTATTACAATAAATTAAAAATTTAAATAAATGAATATTTATTTATCTATCGGACTCAGATAAATCACAATTAAATTTACTTATCTTATTTATTTTGGTTAATGAGGAAGTGAATAATGAAAAAATAATGGAGAATTTGTTTTGGAATTAAATTCGACCTCCTTTAAAAAAAAAAAAGCAGGAGGTACATTTTATGTTTGTAATTTAGAGACAAAGATGGTCGAAAATAATTTTTTAATTAGTGATAATGACTTTAACAATGACTTTATGTTTACAATAGAGGAAAGGAAAACATAGAAATATTCAAAGAAGACTCAGTTTTCGCCATTTTTAGTTATTCCCTCAGTGTTTAAAAAAGAAATGCAGATTTTATTGAAATCTTCTAAGAGGTCGGCCTTTGTTCTTCTCTTCATTTTAAGCGGAGGAACAAATTCTTCCTTTTTATATTGTCTTTCCTCTTTTTTATTCAATTATTTTACTTTATTAATTATTTATTTATTTTACTTATACTTTATTTATAACTATTAAATTATGATAAATATTTTTTACGGCTTTTTTTTATTAATTATTACCTTTAAAAATATCTAATTATATGTCTCCTATACGTTTTCATATCCCTCCACCAATGTCTCCCCGCCATCCCCCTCCCCCTCCCCCGCCCCTCTGCTCCCCTTCCCTCCCCCCACCACCCATTTTCTGTGCATACATATCTCGGCCCGCGCATTGAGCGATAAGCACGAAAATATGTCGCCGATATATTTGCTCCGTATTCGAGAGATGTAACATTCAGCACTCGAGCATCCGAACGAAAGGAAAATGGCGGTCCTTTTGGGGTAAGTCGTGGCCACTTCCTCGTTTGGGGACCCTCCGTGTGCACACACGTGCACCCTTCCTCCCGTGCACAGTTCCCTGTGGACGTGCACGGAAGGGAAGGCCGGAGGGAGACCGAACGATTTTGTGTTTCGTTTTCAATTCATTTCGATGTGTAAACATTCACACGAATGTTTTTTCTGTTGTGTTATGAGAGAAAGTGTGTATTTTTTTATGCAGTTGATAATCTATTTTCGTAGATGATTTATGGAATGTAGATAAAATTATTTATTATTTTATTAACATATATCTGACTTAATTTTATCTTAATAATTATATTTAACATAAATCTTAATTTAATGGCGGAAAGGGTATTCCGCCAAACCCTTTCCCGGGTATTCCCCGTATTTCCCCATCGACTCTCCCTAACAGTCCGTTTCCAGAGATTTGGGAGGCGCAGTGACAGTTCCCCGATTCCCTTCTGCCCTTTTTAAACTCTACCAAATTTTGGCTGTCGTTGTTCTGTTGTTTCCCGTGTGAAAGTGTGCATGGAACTATACAAAGCTTTAAAAAGTATGTGTTCCTCCTCACCTCCCCTTATAGTTAACTAACGTCATCTCTCACTCTCGTGAGGGTTTCCTTTGTTCATCCCTCAGATAAGGGATAAAAATAGGAAACGCCTTAATTTTTGGATATTTTTTGCTGCCTCTCGGAACGGCTTAATCGGTTTTATATAGAAATATATGGGAAATGGCGTTTCGTACAAGATTTTATTATGTATTATTTAGTTATCAAAACTCTTAATATTATATTTGTCGCATTAAATTAACAAAATTTACAAAACATAACAGTTCTATTATTAATAAATAAACTCTTCGTTTCTTATGTTATTTAATTAATATTATATTTATTAATGTTGTAAAGCATTTTAATTAAATTTCACTTTGTATGTAACTCTTACGGGTGGAAAAGCAATAAATTATGTACTGTAAAAATACTTTTGAGCGCTACTGTATAAATGCGATGGGAAAGAGCAGAAGCGAAATTCTTTGTTAAAATCAGGGGAATGACTGATTCTATCTTTTCCAGGGTAGATTTGTTCTCCGTTATCCTGGGGGTGTTGGTGTTCGTCTTCTTCTGGAAGATGGGCCAGGGAAGGAAGAATTTCGGGACTGTGCACAAGATGCCAGGCCCGTTCGCGTTCCCCATCGTGGGCAATTTGTTCGAGATGATAGAGCCGAGACACAGTAAGTAAAGAGAACTCCTTCCCACGCGCTCGAAAGAGTTGATGAACTTGACAAGATAGTACAATTAAAATACGCCGAGTCAAGGGAGCAGAATACCTCGGACTTTGCCCCCAAAATGTGCAATCATTATAATGAGAGCAAAATGGCGGTCAACTTTGAACCGTCTAAGAGGAAAATGTTTTTCCTGTTCCGCGCGAATTCGCACGCGATGACTGTACTCCATTCGGGGGATTCCTGGCGCATTCATAGACCCATTTTGATTATTTTATAATTACAAACAGTCATGGCCAGTCTTAACCTGAGTACATTTTCGATACAGAAATACTGTACATACAAACAAATAAATAAAATTGCTTGTATATAATTTTTCTATTTTTGTATTGTTATTAATTTTCTTAATTTTAACTTCTGGAGTATTAAGTTGATTGTAATCTCTTTCAGAGGTTCTGGACAGTATAATACTCAGGCAAAAACTGTTCGGTTCGATGTTCTGCGTTTGGCTGGGATCAAAGCCAATGGTGATCTTCTCCAGCGCGGACCACATTGAGGTCAGTCCAGGAATTGCACAATCACCAGAGGAAGGGCACTCACGCGACGCACTTTCAGGTTCTGCTGAAGAGCAGTAAGCACTCCCAGAAGTCCTCCCACTACGGGTTCCTCCACGAGTGGCTGGGCAGCGGCCTCCTCACCTCCTACGGCCACAAGTGGGCCACCCACAGGAAGCTCATCACCCCGACCTTCCACTTCAAGGTTCTGCAGGACTTCATCGACACTTTCCACGAGTGCGCCAACGTCCTCGTGGACAAACTCAAACCGAAAGCCGAGACGGAGGAGGAGTTCGACATCTACTCCTTCATCACCCTCTGCACCCTCGACGTCATCTGCGGTGAGTGACGCCCTTCGTGACGCCCTTCGTGACGCCCCTCGTGACCCTCATCCATCCCCTCTGTTGCAGAAACGGCCATGGGGACCAAAGTGAACGCCCAGAGGGAGAGCCACAGCCCGTATGTCCAGTCGGTGTACAAGTACTGTAGCCACGTTCCAAGTGAAGTCAAATGCGGGAGGAAAAGGTAGAGGAAGGCATTTTGTTTGCAGATTGTCCGAAATAGTCACCCGCAGAATGAGTCGCGTTTGGCTGTACCATCCGTTTGTCTTCAAAATGTCTCCGGTGGGGAGGGAATTCCAGAAGCATTTGAAGGTGGTGCACGAGTTCTCGAACGCGGTGATCAAGCGGAGGAAGGAGGCGTTGAGGAAGGAGAAGATGGAAGGCGGTGAGCGCGTGGAGGAAGAAGGCGAGAAGAAGAGGACGACGTTTTTGGATCTGCTGCTGCTGTCGTCGGAGGAGGGCGGGTCGTCGTTGCTGACAGACGAGGACCTGAGAGAGGAAGTGGACACATTCATGTTCGAGGTGTGTAAGTGTGCGTAGACATTAATAAACCCCTCATGACGATCGGTCCTTCGCGCAGGGTCACGACACCACCTCAGCCGCCCTTTCCTGGGCCCTCTCCCTCCTCGGGACGCACCCCCAGATACAGCAAGACTGCTACCAGGAGCTCATGACCATATTCCAGGACGACCCCCACCGAACGCCCACCCTCGCCGACCTGTCCGACATGAAACTGCTCGAGAGGGTGATCAAAGAGGCGCTCAGGCTGTACCCGAGCGTCGTGAGCGTAGGCAGAGTTCTCGAGGAGGACACCCACTTCGGTGAGTCATGAGCTCATCCCCTCAACCCCCGCACGCTCACCCTCTCTCTTCTTCAGGGGAGCACTTCATCCCGAGAGGAACGGACGTCCTCATCACCATGTATGCATTGCACAGAGACCCCACGCACTACCCGGAGCCCGAGAAGTTCGACCCCGACAGGTTCCTCCCCGAGAACAGCCTCACGAGGCACCCCTACGCGTATCTGCCCTTCAGCGCCGGCCCGAGGAACTGCATAGGTGAGTCCCGTGGGCGCTTCTCTCGAGACGACGCCTCAAGCTGATGCTCAAGCTGCTGTCTCTTTCAGGGCAGAAATTCGCGCTGTATGAGGAGAAGGTCATCCTGTCCACTCTGCTGCGGCACTTCCGGTTCGAGTCGGTGGAGGCACCGGAAGCGGTGGCAAAAATCCCTGACTTGGTGTTGAAGCCCAAATCGGGGATCAGGATGAAGATATCGAAGAGAGTGTGAACTGCGGTGCGTTTGCTGACCGACAGCAAACAGAAAGAGTATTAAATATTGAATTGCACTATATGTTAGGTCATGATTGTACAGAGAAACCGTTAGAAATGTTAATTGTCTTTTTCGCCACGAGGGAGCAGCTCTCGTCATTGCCTTAACGCTAAAGGATAACTTTTAGAAATAAATTATTTCCTCTTTAATTTTGTCTTTTTAACTTCTGCTTTCCTCTTCTTATGGTTCTGACTCATTAGCATCTCATCAGTTTGTCCAACCTTCACGAGCTGCACTGAAGGCATTTCAAATACAGAATACTTCTGTTTTTCATTTAAAATTCTCCATAAAACACAAAAGCTTTTAAATTCATCATCAAACAGTGCTCTGATTACTGATTTTCTAATGACGGTGAGTAATTTTCTGTAATAAAAGCTGCAAAATTTTTCAGAACAGATTTTTAAAAAACATTTCAAAAAATAATTTTCCAAAAATGAGTTTCTAAAAACAGATTTCTTAAAATAAATTACAAAGATAAACTTCCAAATCTAATTTTGTAAAATTCTTCAATAAATATCGGTTTAAAAATTATTATTGACCAAGAAAAACTTATAAAACGTAGAGAAACAGAAGAAACACGTTAACAGCATTTAGAATTTGGCGCCAAAAATGATTTGGCAACATGCTAAATTTCCTGGCGCCAAGCATTGTTGTCAAGTTCTCCGCATTGTTGAAAATGGTCGATTCTTGGTGCACTGGATTTGTTTACCTTTTTTGTTATTCCAAAATTTCCTGTTGTTTATGTTAATGTCTGTATTTCGCAGTAAAAATGAAGTATCTCGTGGCGAAAGCTCAAGGAGTCGACATTTTCCACGAAGTGCTTTTTGCGTTGTCCGGAGTCAAATCCGCTTTCACAACCTACCAATTCGTAAGTCGTTACAATATAATGTTTTTATAAAAGTTGATCATTTTATTAATTTCGATTGATTTATGTTTTTCTAGGCAATGAAGGGATTGTTTCAACTGAGTGAGGCCGTCTTACTTGAACGGATATTAAGTCTCGGTCAAGACTATTGCAAACTTAAAACGTTCATCGACAACACAAAGAGAAAGCAGTTCGAGGAAAAGGATAAAGTCGGCTTGTACCTTCTGGCATTTGCTGAATACTTAGACAAAGCTTTGAGTCCATATTGGGACGATGTTGTGCTGCTCGAGCAAGAAATAATGAACCAAACCCACAATTCCTTGCATTTCATCTGGAGCAGAATCCACAGACATTCTGAGCTCCTCTCTGGACTTCTGTCTCTGGTCACCTCTGTCAGTACTCATAAAATGGCCTCAGGTGAGTCTGTTTTCAGGCCAAAATTGTCATGGCTCCTCTTTTCAGGTGGTCACTCAGAAGTCCTATGGATGTGTCATACTGCAGCACCTCCATCTGGTCTTGACTTCGGATATTGGAGTGACAAAAGCTGCTGTTTCTGTGTGAGTTGTTTGTGCATCACCAGTGAGGCAAACTTTCTTCCAAATGTCCTCTTTAAAATTTTCTCTTGAAGTTTCACACTTTGAGGGCAGTGGTTTCCAACTGTGGGCTGCTACGATATCACTTTAATAGATAATTATTATGAATATTTGTTTTTAGCATCACTGCAGTTAATTTTTCAGTTAAACTTTGCTGGTAATTCATTGATGGTTGATAGTGTTATCATCTACTGATTATTGGTTATCAATTCATTCAGTTGATCACTGATAATCATAATCATTTGAATGTTTTATCAGGGTGAGGTAAAAACACCTTCGGAATTCAAGGTCACGTTAACGGTTTTCACAATTGTGGCGTTGGAAATCACTGCTTTATGTTTTGGTCTATGGCTTTAACCATTTAATTTTCTCTTCCAATTTTATGAAAATTATGAAATGCTTTTTATATTACAGAATTATAGATGGAATGAATAAAATATTCTTCAGACAAATTTCCTGTTGGTTATTATATGGAGAATTGCTCGACACTCACAATGAATTCTTCATAAAGAAAAATAACTGCGAATCGGAAGAAGAAACTCCTTTTCAAATGTATTCTTTGAACTGTGCCATGTTGCCAAATCACATAGAATTAAGTTTGGCTCAGAAACTGCTCAGAGTGGGACAAACTGTTCTGTTCTTAAAATCAAATCCTAGTCAGTTAAACAGCAGGGGTGAGTGTTTGTGGGGAGGTCGAGGGGTGGTCGAGGGGTGGTCGAGGGGTGGCCGCGGGAGTTTGACAGTGTGTGTTGCTGTTTTCAGAGGGATCGGATCTGAGAAGCGAAATCTGCATCGACAGAAGCGGGTTTTTCGGGGCGAAGGAGAAAGAGATGCAGAAGAAATTGGCAGATCTTCGGGAGATTTGCAGGTGGAACGAAAGCGGAAAGATGGAGAAGGTCGTGTCTGAGATATCCTCCTGCGTGACGACCCAGTTGTGGACGTGGACCGTGCAGGACGCCAAACTCATGGACCAGCTGCACCTCGTCAACGATTTCTTCCTCCTGGGCAGGGGAGAGCTGTTCCACGAATTCGTCACGAGGGTCGATTCGTCCCTGTTCAAGCCAGTCACCGGCTACATAGGTCAGTTCACCCTTTCACCGCCCTCTCTGCTCTCTAGACAAACCTCACGACGAATTCTGTTTCAGATTTTAATTTAATTCTGAACGAGTCTGCGCGAAAAGTCCTGATAAAGGAAGAGTCTCTGCAGAGGTTCACCTTGGAATTCGTGAAGCCGAGTCCGGGCGAGGGGGGAGCGGACGACTCCGAGGGGGAGTGGAATCAGCTGTTGGTCAGGTACGACGCGCCGTGGCCTCTTCAGCTGCTCTTCACCAGCGAAGCCCTCAGGACGTACAACAAGATATTCAGGTTTCTCCTCAGACTGAAGAAAATCGAGGTGAAATTGGGGCAGTGTTGGCTCTTCGAGAAGTCCAAAAGGTGCGCTTGGAAACCCAGACAGAAGTGAAATGTATTAGGAGGAGTCGATTTATTTGAAGAACTGCTCTTAGGGCCGCGGGCGACAATCTGAAACGGCGACAGCTTCATCGGAATCTCTGCTTCCTCGTGAACAATCTCCAGTATTACTTCCACGTGGACGTCCTCAACAGTCAGTTCATGATACTGCAGACGGCGGTGGAGGGCAGCAAAGACTTCGAGTGCATACAAAGGGCCCACGACCTCTTCCTGGAAAACCTCTACACTCAACTGTTCCTCTCCGTGAGTGCCATGCTGACGGCGCGTGGTGCCATGATGACGAGAGACTAAGTGTTTGTTTGTTTGGATTGCAGGTGGAACTGAACAAGTGCAAGAGCAAGAACCCGATCAAGCGAAGCATAAACAAGATATTGGAGCTGTGCGAGGAGTACTGTTTCGGGTCGGACGCGGAGGTGGATTCGCAGATGAGCGAGGAGAAGATAAACTGCATGTTGACGCGGTTCGAGGCTTTCGTCGAGTTTCTTCTGAATCACCTGACGCGGATCACCAACCAGGCGCTGCACCCGAGCAGTCAGCACCTCCTGCAGTTTCTGCTCCGTCTGGACTTCAACTCCTTCTTCTCCAGTCAGTTCTCCTCCAGTTTGGCATCCGTTTACTTCTGAGTTAGTGATTTCTTCTGCAGAACAAATTAATGAGCGCAGCCTCTGATTAAAAGAGAAATCAGCAAAGCACTGAGACAGTCAATCATTTAAATGCAATCCGTTTTCGTCTGCAACTTAATTGAAAAACCACTGAACGGTCTCTAAAATAAAAGTCTCAATGTTTATATAATTGCTAAAAATAAATAAATATGTTTTAACATGAATTTATTCATCTTTTCCAACCCTCAGTTGAATATCACTACCATCAGTTTGGACTACTCTAAGTAGCAAAAAATTACACATTTTATAAGGAGATAAGGAGATGTAGAGTTAAGATAAAAGACAAATCGTTTCAAATAATTTTATTTCATCACTGCCAGAGTGCTTTATCCCATTGTTTCATGCCCGGAGTTTGACTAAGGTCAACACATAAAATGCTCGAGGGGAGGACATTCCTGTGGTCTGTGTTCCAATGGAGGAATTCACTCCTCCATCGCCTCCGTGTTTTCTATCTGGAGGTCTTCCAGCATTTCGGCCAATGTGATCTTCGGGTAAGTGGGGTCGTCGAGGTCGTCGCAGGTGACGGCCGTTTGCTCGGCGTCTTTGTCTTTGTAGATATTCACGTGCTGTCTCAGCGAAGGATCTTCCTCCAGATCTTCCAGGAATTCTTGGAAATCACTGAAAGAAACAGTCTCTCTCAAATATCATCCTCTGTTACGGGAAAAACCCACTTTTTATACTGTATATGTATATTATCTTATTAAATGTTATGTTTATTTAACTTACAAATTTATATTTAATTTGTTGCTGTTAATATTTTTATATTTTTACTTAATTTATAATTTTTCTTTAATTGTTGTTTATAAAAAAAATGTATTGTTGTTTCCCTTAATGCCCTCGGCCGAAATAAGGGTAAATTATTATATATTATATTTTACTGTATGTATATAAAAGCAAATTTTTTTTGTAGATATATTTGGATAAAAAATATGGGGGAACTCACGTGGATGTTTGGTTGAAGTTTGTGGCCTCTTCGTCCAAATGGCGGAGTTTCCACAGTCTGGCCCTCCTTCTGCTCGCTCTGTCCCCGTAGTATTTCTTCACGAGGATAACGTCGGGCACCTCCGTCTCCTTCAGCCTCTCAAAGTTGGCGTCGTTCACGTTGAAATCGGACAGATAATACCTGAAAAGAGCCCTCCACATCACCCGGTCCCTCTCGAGAGGATTCCATTCTCAACTCACCCCAAAACGGAGTCTCCCGGTTTGAGTATCCCCCCCAGATGTGTCCGTGTGTGGACGGTGTTTTCGCTGAGGCCGAGTTCGGAGGCCTTGACCACCCAGACGTCGGCGAGGACGTGCTGAAAGGGGAAAGAGGGGTGAGTGGGCGGTGGAGGGGTGCGAGGGGGTGCGAGGGTGTCTGTGGTACCTTGTGAGAGATGGATCCCTGTCCTCGGAACCTCTGCTGCTCGGCCGCACTCACAATGTCCATTTCCATGAGGACGAACTCGATGAGCTGTGGGGGTTGGCAGAGGGTGTTGAAGGGGGTTCGCCAGAAGAGGGCAGCGCTGACTTCGGCGACTGAAAAGCACACAGCCTTCCATGTTTAATCGCGATCCAACGTGTTGGTAAGCAGTTCTATAGATTCTTTTATTTGAAAATAAAAAAAACTCTCCTGGACGAAACAAGAAAAACTCTAAACAAAATGGATGAAAATCTATTTTTGAGACTAACATTAACAAGTGGAGGGAACTATTTTTTTTAGCAAAACAACCAAAAAAATCAATTATTTGTGACTGCTTTTTTTTCAGAAGTAAAATTCTTTGTAAAGTGTGGTAATTAATTAATCGGATAGGTGCTCGTGTCAAATGCCAGGTAAATCAATTGCGTTTTACTGTCAAAATAAAAAACAAATTTTTTTAAAAACAATTCAGGACATTACACTCTCTCTTTTGAATGTCACCGGTTCATCAGAAACCATAGAAATCCATCCATTTTCATCCTAAACTGAAAATATCTCACACTTTTCGATGACACAGACCAAATAACTGTACGATTAATAAAAGATGAAGAATAAAAACAAATAATTAGAATTACATTATTTAATTAATGCACAATATTGATTAAATAGGAGTATTTGACGAAGTGAAGGCGTCCCTTTGAAAAGGATTTTCCTCGAGACGACAACGCTGGTTTTTATTGCTCTTTTGAGTTCTCCCATGTAAGTCTACATTAAACGAACGTCATAAGCCGTTCGGTCCATTAATGCGAGCGATTTTCTTCCCGAACCTCAACTGAAGTTTCCCGCCGGAGGAAAAATAATGAAAAGCATTCCCGTCCTTCTGACGGCACCAAATCGTAAAAGAAATTTCATGTGAAATGAATCGGTGACGCCCTCAACCGGTGAGTCTCAGCAACTGTCGTTCCCCCAAAGGACAACGGTTTCACTGTGAAATCCCGCGCAGGAACAGGAAAATGGACGACAAACTCAACGAGCTCAAGGAAAAACAAGCTCAGATAGGAGACAAAATCAGTCTCCTTCAGGCGACTAACAAGAAAAAGGACGAGGAAGCCGCCGAAATCCGCAAGCTCATCGCCGAATGCCGGGAAAACCTGAACCGCATCAAAGGCATACAACCGGACAAAGGCACCGCCCCCTGCGAAAGCGCCCCCACCGACACCCTCGCCCCCTGCCAGCCACAGAGCAACGGCGACGGCACCCGCCCCTGCGGCTCCAGGGGCAGAGACACCGACAGGAGGCGCTGCCAGGACGTCCTCCCCAGAAGGGAATGCAGACCGGACAGCAAGAAGAAGAAGAAGAGGGGCAACAAGGTGGGCTGCCCTGCAGGGCTCTTAACTGCGGCTTCTGCAGCAACGTTTCTTTCAGGACAGAGTGTCCTGCAAGGTGGACCTGAACAAGATGCGGGTGCGGATCAGGGGGCCTTCGGAGGACCTGAAGAAGCTGGACGCGACCCAACTCATCAACCTTTTGGAGAAGTTCCAGTGCCAGGAGCTGATCATCACGACGGGGGAGGAGGTGGTTCAGGTAGGGAGGGGATGGGGAGGGGACGGGGAGGGGACGGGGGCGGTTGGCCGGGGGAGTGATTGTTGTCTCTTCCCAGGACCCAGGGGAAATCCGGCTCATCTACTTCCTGCACCCGGGGAACATAATAATGGTGGCGGGTATCATAATGATAGCCTTTTTGATAAACACAAACATCATTCGCGGGGACAGCAGGCGGATTTCGCATTTGCTTCTCAGCGTTCTCTATGTGGGTGGTTTTGCATTCCATTACGGAATGGTCCTCTGGATGTTTTTTATTAGGGGTAAGTTTTCATATTTTATAAGGGTTGAATAAGGTTAATACAACAATTAACATTAGAAGCGCCACGGAGGTGACAAAATTCATGATTTTCAACTTTATGCATATTTTCAAACCTGTAATTATTTTTTGTCTCTCCCAAAAATGTACGGAATTTGATAAAAATTATTGATTTTATTACCTCATTCATCCCCGAAGTACAATTACTTAACTCGATGTAAAACTAAACTGACAAAAAAACGACCGTTAAACTCCGGACTTCAACTGTCGGTGACGTCACCGATTCCAGGAATTGACCAACGAACTCAACGTCTGAAGGCAAACCGACGTTTTTCTGAAGCCACGACATTAAGTACTCAAACTTAAACTTTATTTAAATTGATTTCCGTTACGTATGATTTTAATTTAGAGAAAGCTTTTATTTTACTAAAACTCATTTTGTTGGCGCTTTTAATTTTGAACCAAACCCATTCGGAATTCACTAATTTTACTTTCGTTTCAGGGTATGTCTTGCGATTCGGTCTCAATCACGACACATTCCATTTAGTCGACAATCTAATACTCCCCAAATACTACTCCGTTTGTGTCCTTCTCAGTGCTCTGTCACTGTACTCTTTTCTCGCCGTGCATTCCGCTTCCCCCTGCTTTTCCTGGCCGTTCAACGTTCTCGCTCAAGTAAGTCATCCCCGCCCCCGCCCCCGCTCCTTCCGACTCAAACTCTCTCTCCCTTTCAGGCGATAATCGTCATGGCGACGTTTTTCATGGAACTGCTCACCATTTGCTATGTGATACCCGGCATAATTAAGTTAAGGGACGCGACAGACGATTACGTGTTCGAGGACGAGGAGCCAGACTGTGCGGTGCCCCAAAGCTACGAGAAAAACCTCCGGAAATTGGGTAAATTAAACTGGGGCCTGTGTTTAATTAATCTTTTAACTCTTATTTTCCTGGGTGCGAACATATACTATATAACGTCTAAACTGGATGTTGGCAGCGCCAACTGAGGTTCCTCCACTTGCGAGTCGAGGCCATTCCGGGGCAGAATGGGCCACTTTGTCTGCCCTCGGGGTTCCTCCTCTCCCTCCTCTTCAGTTCCCACATAAAATAGTATATGTGTTGCGCTGCATGTATAAATTTTCTATAATGTTTAGGTTTGTACTGGCGTTTAATCGTCCGCAATATCTTTTATATACTCCCTATTTTATATATGTAACTTATTGTACAAATATATTGATTTTAGGAAATATTCGCTACCCTTTCTGTCTCTCTTCTCCTGAAATTAATTTTAGGAAAAGCGACATTTTACTCACTTTGGGCCGTTCCCGGGTGGATCAGATGCACCGAATTGGTGATTCTTTGGACGATGCACAGAGGGCCGATTCCTCCCAATTGCTGAGTGAGTTTCTTCGGCAGACAAACCACTCCGTCCTTCGAAAGTGGAACGATTTCGACACTGGAATGATTAAAAGTTTTTGTCAGCTGCAAAAGACTTGTGAAGAATTGATGGAGGAGAGCATTTACTCACCTCCAAGTAAACTTATAATTGTATGTATTTGAGTGAATATCATGGGAGATTAATTTCTTGGAATGCTGAGTCCTGCATGGAAGCACATTGGTTATGAAGTCCACCATTCTCCTGGCATGAGCTTCAGTAGAGTAATAGAAATCCAACCCCTCTGAAAGAAAATATTTCAATCAAGAATATCAAAACAACTTCAATTTTCTGTATCTCCCCTAATTTCCTACCATGAACAGGTTTGATTCCCAAAGTGTTTTCATGAGCCTTGTGTTTCAAAATAAGTTGCTCCAAATAAAAAAAAGTTTTCTTGTTTTCACACCTCTGCCTGACTTGAACCAAACACCTCCAATAATCCTGTGCTTCTACTCTGTGGCAATCCCCACACATTTGATTAGCAACTGTGTATTCCACCACAAACACCTGTTGCAAAACAGCACCTCCTGCAACTTCTCCATGAACTGTCAATTTCACCTGAAAGTTAAAACCCATTTAATAATTTGGAAAGCAAACACTTTTCCACTCTTCATGTGTACCTTAATTCTTTTGGAATGAGGTTCAGTCCACACAAAGCCAGCATCAACAAGTTTTACTCTGTTCAACCCTTTTAGTTTTTTCAAACAAAAGGACAATAATTCCCTGGATTCCAAATCACAGTGAATCCACTCATTAGGTGGTTGCAAGTACCTGCAATGGAATTATACACTAATATAACGAATTTGCTATAATTTTATTACTGTATTGATTTAGTACACTTAGATTAGACATAGAATAATTGCTCATTCTCGAGTGATCTGACAAGTTGGCAAAAATACTAAAGATGAGTCTAACCTTTCACATCCCTTACAAAAATAAACAGTGACTTGTTTGGGAATATCCTCAGTTATGTCGACCCTTGTTCGAAGACAACCCACACACATGCTTGTAGGGTTTGGCGTGATTGGAGTACCACACTGGCAACATAATCTGAAACCCAAATAATCGCAATTTTGAGCGGAATACAAAAATTAATATTTCCCCAAAAAATTGATTCACAATATTGAATTTTGATTTTAGACAATAAATAACTTACATTTTAGTTTCGCTGCTTTCACTTTTAAAATCAACATACTCCATTTTTCAAACTAAATCTAGTGTAGGCTATTTTATAAATACTTAAGTCCCGAAAAAAAAAATAATCTACCACGAGGTCCCATTAAAGTAATAAAGCATTCCGTTACAGTAACAAATGCGATAAGAAATCTACTGACACGATTTTATTTTTCCATAGAGAAAATTGAATGAGAATGTGGCCACAATCAGTTGCTGCCACTTTGACGTTTACTTTAAACTTCACGCGCTTTTAAAATTACTCAGAATTCGTTAAACCACAAATTTGTCAAAGTAAGTCAAAAACAAACTCACAAATTTACGGAATTAAATAAAAGATTGGAAAAATGAGTACCGCAGTTGTATTAAAAAAAAAACTTGGCAAAATTTTTCAGCAAGGAATACTCCAAAGCTTTTTTTCATTAATGATTATTGAAATAATGATTAAACATTTTTTCTGAATACTCAGTTAAAGATGAAAGACACAAAAACTGTCCTAAGAGATAAAATATTAATAAATGTTTCATGGTTATGAACGTAAAGAGTGAAACTAAACTGATTTTATTTCAATTGAGATGAAAACTTCATTCAATGTAAAATTACACATTCCTATATTTTTCCTACAAACTGTAATTAAAATGTTTACGAATAAAATATTCATACTTGTGCGTTAAGAGTAAGCAGCCTTAATATTATAAAACTGAAAGACGGACTCCCATTCTCTTGCGAGGTTTTCGTCTGGGATTTCCCAAAGTTCTTCCAAAAGCGCCCATCCCATATCCTGAGTTTCAAGTACGTATTTATTTTCTGGCTGAAGAGTATAGGCATTTAGACCAAGCACAAGACTCTGGCAAATCCTCGCACAAATACACAGCTGAAAACAAATCCGCAGTGAAATCATCGAGAATTTTTATTTGAGAAAGCTTCCGCCATTTTCTTACTTTCAGCAAAGAACAGTCGAGAGGAAAATCGGGACGAATGTTCAAATATCCGGCAAGGAAATGTCCAGCGCCCACCACCGGATCCAAATCATGTCTTTTGCACTCGAGCATCATATAAAACAGCGAAATGGCGACTTCGAAAAGGCAGCACGACCGGTGCGAGTCGCCGAAATCCAAAATGGCGGAAACCCGCCATTTCTGTGTGTCGTCTTTCGTCATAAGAATGTTATTTTCATTTAGGTCGCCGTGAATCATGACTTCTTCGAAGGTTTCTGCCTTGCTGAGGGCATCCTTGATGAATTTATCTGTAATCTCTGCCACTAATTGTCTTCTCTTGGGCATTTCTATTATCTGAATGACTGATTTAATGCAAGACGCAGATTTGAGATGCCATACTGAATAATGATTTTCATACACTGGATGAGAAAATTTCTGTGAAAGTACGAAAGAACGTTACTAAACTCAAATTAAGCACAATGAAACTGATAAATTTAAATTCATTAAATAAATAAATTTTACTCTTTTTGAAACTCACTTTCAGAACTTCATTAAGCTTAGCAACGAAATTTCCCACTTGATAAAACAGAGCGTAAGATTTGGGCGCATCTATCAAAAGAACGCCCCTTTGAAATTCCAAAAGCCTAATTATGTGTTCCTTCTGAATGGTACCGTCCACCGGCATCAAAGGTAATTTTTTCTTCACATAAAAACGGCCGTCTACGGTTTTCACGGGCACTGGACAGGGAATGCCATTCTCTCCTGAAACCAACCACCAATTAACAACCACGACATGAAAACACACTTCTCTCCCTCAGAAGAAATATATTACGGAGGAATAACATAAGAGCGTTCTGTCCTTCGCACACTGCGTCGTTCCTCGAATCCAGAGAATTCATTACTTTGAGAACATAGCCATGTGGCCAGGGGCTTCTCAGGAATCTATTGTTGCAGATGCTGGGCAAAGTGTAGTAATTCAGATCGTCGAAACCTTGAAGCTGCTTGATCGAACCTGCTTTCAGGCCATATAATTCGTGCAACAGTGTCTGTACTTCCTCTGCGGTCACTTTGGGTTTAATGTTCGCGTCGATGGTTTCTTTATCATTGTTCTCGCTCATCCTGAAAGTGCAATCAAATATGTCTCTGAATGAAAGAGGAGTAGAGAAAAGTTCATGCATGAGTTTTGCCATGAGATCTATCCTTGGTTTCCTGACAAAAAAAAGGAAATGAACAGCTGCGGGACCTACTCATAAACCAAAAATGGGTTTCTATCAACTGGAGATAGTAAAATCAACCTAAACGACGATTGTCGCCTCTCACTCGCCAATATGCGCGAAACTTTAATAAAATTCACAAAAAGTTAATAAAACCACAATTCGAAAAATCCACTGCAATGCATTAATATCGTAGTGTTAACATAAGAAACCATTTATTTTTCAACTTAGCAGTCTGTTCTCACCTTATGATTTGCTGAACTGTTCCTTATATTGAACAAAAGGTTACATCCGACGATGTTGTCAATTAGGAAAGGTTTGACTTTGCGCCGGTCGAATTGACCGTTGGCTTTTCTTTCTTCAGCTCTAATTACGTCTCTTGAGAGGCTGTAGACTGAGGAAGAAAAACTCGAGTGTCATTTTAACAAATGCCGCATCAGATGATGAGCCGCTCAATCGTAACTGGAGTGAATGTAAATATTATGTGTTTATAATGCCTTATCAGTGACTAATGCCCTCCCCTCGGGGCATCAACACCAACTCGTTTTAACAGACTCAGTGATAAGTCAACAGCCTTTTGAACGAATTTAAAAATTAAGCTCAAGGTTAAATTAACAGTTTAAGATCTGATAAAGATAATTCGAATTTATAACGGGAAAGAAAATTCGTATTTTAATATATTATATTAATGATTTATAATAAATATCGTCAACGGGTATGAAAACTGAGTTTGATTTTAAATCAGACTTTTAATATTCGAATTAAATTGAAAAAATTAAACTGCATTTAAGATTCGCTGAAAATCCATTTCTTTGATCATAGGAAGGTCTGATAAAAAAACAAATAGATAGATAAAGTACAGAAATATTTTGCGCGTTTTAAGATTGAAATTAGAGGGTAATGCAGATTTATTATATTAGTATGATTCGAATTTGAATTTTGGCGACAAATTTCCCCGCGTTTATTTCTGCCGTTGCAGAGTGAGCCATGTGAAAGCAAGTATAAAACCTTTGAATATGGGGAGAATTTAGCGTTAGTGGTTCCACTTGTTCTTTCAGTAGATCTCCAGGATTTGTGTGGCTGTGAAAATAGATTTGTAATATTTTTGAAGGATATTTATTGAACCCACAAAAGATGAAGTAAGAAAGGTTTCACATTAAATGGAATTTTTGTTTGTCATTAAATTTTAAAAAATCTTTGCTTGTTTTAGCTCTTTTCCATCTACACCTTCACCCCAACCTCGGCGAAAAAGCAAACAGGTTTTAGATGACACTTTGCATATTAAACAGATATTACAAAAAGCAAAAGAACATTTAATTTGGGGAGGCTTGAATGCTCTTGTTTTATGTATAGTAGTGTATAACTTGTGAGTAATCTTTTATTTTTTTTTAATAATTGATGAGGTTTTTCGGTAGTTATCAGGTATTTAATGATCTACTGCATAATAAAAGTAAATATATAAATTTATTGTAGGATATTGGGTAACAACCTGAAGTTAGAAACACTCTACTTGCCCTACCAGGCTCAAATTATGCTTGCCTTCTTTTTTGCAATAAATGGAGCATTTCATTTTACAAAATATCTGTCTGAAACCAACAAGCTACAGCCTATTTGTCTCTCTCCTGCTCAAAAGAAATTGCTTGGAGTTAAGTCTACTGGTAAGAGCTCTTTCAGTGACCAATGGCCTCTCTAGGGAATCATTCACATTTACATTGGCTAAGTAAAACCAAAATCCTGATAATTGGAATTAATATTCATGTTAATTTTTTCAGATCCATATTTTAAAACTATTCAAAATGAGGTGGCTGAAGATATTTCAGCATCAAAGTCTGATTCAAAGTTCAATTCAAATTCACCTCATTTGGATGCTCCCAAGCTGATGTTTCCATCCTTATTAAATGAAAGTATGTGAGTTGCTCTTGTCTGGAAACTCAAGTAGGTACTCATTAACACATTTAAATGGTGACAGGTCACAATTACTCAATGCCCTCTCAGTCATGGCTGCATCAGAAAAAGAATCAGTCGCAGAGTGGTTTGAAGTCACTGCATCTCACATCAGCAGTGGAGGATTTCATAACAGGAGAACAGTCACTGAACAAGTACATTCACGAGTACGAGGAGTACGAGAAGAAAGCTTCTGTGAGCACTAGCATGGAGGAAACTTCCAATTCTTTGAGCTTCTGGAACACTCCCAATTCGAGAAGTCTCAATGAAGTTTCTCCAGTTCTGCGCAGATGCACCTATCAGCTGTCGCCATTAACTCCGGGTGGGCATTTGGAAAGAAATGAACGTCTCTTTTATGTAAATGGTATTAATGTAGACGTGTTCGGTTTCAGTACAAGTGTCGAGCAGTCCAGGAACCAACGCGGAAGAAAGCACCTCTCCGTCTTCGATTCAACAAAACCAAGAGCTGTGGAGGCGATTCAAAGTTGATCCCCTGAAATTGGTACAATGGAATGCCAACTTAAGAATGGTAATTGCAGAAAAGTTTGGCTGCTGCTTTGAACCGGCGACGATGTAGCTAACATTTCGTTGATTTGCAGTGGATTTCGCAGACCGTCCTGCAAAGACTCGTCAAGGAATTCGACAAGGTGGACGAAGCCTTTCAGAAATGCGGACTTTCAGACATGCGCCTGGGACTGGTGGGGCTGGAGAGATTGAAAAAGACAGCGGGGATCCCTCAGATATCCTCAAGCATACCCTCATTGCCTAGATTGGTTCATTTCCTGGAAATAACTCCCCATCAGGAGTACCTCGTCGCCAGGATCAGGGGTGAGTTCATTTAAACTTAAATCATCGGCTGTTCAGGAAAGTTCAAGTCGATTTTGTTTTCCAGAATTGGCAAAAGGTGGAAGCATATCGGAGTACAGATGGGACAGCGGAGGAACTCTCAACGGCAAAAACTGGGAGGAGCATCTGCCCACGGATGCAGCCGTCATCATGCATCTCATCGCCACTTACCTCGACTCCCAAATCCTCTTCCTCCCCCACCACACCGACGGCCGCCCCTTCACCACCAACCACTTTGTGAGGAGCCCCGAGAAACCAAAGCTTCAGAACGCTTTGATCATTTATCAAGTTCAGCTCAATCCTCCTCATTTCGTTCTTCTGGAGAACAACGACAGACTGGAAATGGCCAAAGTAATGTCTCCGTTTGAGCCTCTTTTGGCGTTTTCTTACTGAAAAGTAATTCGGTGACTTTTGCTTTCAGGGTCGGAATAATCTCTTCCACACTTTTCTTCTGTTTCTGCACATTTTAAAGACGAAAGAGCACGGGATGTTGGGAAGAGTAAATCTCGGTTCTTCTGGAGTAAACATATTGTGGGTGATCGATGATTGATTCCTCATCCGAATTGGAACTCGACTTTTTTAATCTTTGTTTTCCGAGCCTCTTCAGCGGTTTGGAGCTCATTAAAAAAAATTTTATTTTTTAAGACTAGGCTGACTGAAATTAAAATTAAGACAAAATCTATTTTTGCTAATTTTTATACTGTATACACGTGTATTGCCCGCATAATTCTTTCTATTTCAAATGTTGAAATCAACACTAAAACGCCTGAGTAGATGAATAAGTGTTTTTTAACTCCTCTCAAACTAACATTTTTCTTTAATTGTTTATTCGATTTAATTTATTTCGTGTTTGTTCCCGATTATTTTTACTCTACATAAGATTTTGTGTCTTTTGTTGTTGGAATGCGTTCTTTTATGTCTGCATGTGTTGTTCCCGTTGCTTAAAGGAATATTTGTACAGTTCTCTGAGAGGAAGCATGTTATTATATTTCTATACACCGACTTCAGTTTTTTCATTTTTTTGTGGGGTGATTATTTTCTTGCATTTGTTCTTTTTGGACATGTTGAGTGTAAAACTTTTGTTATTTTACGCCCTCAGATTAATTGACTTTCCAACAAAATCATCATTCTCCGAATGTAAAAATTTCTGTATTCCATTGGCAAAACGTTTAACGATTTAATCGAACTATCCACTGCTTGAATACCCTGAAAATAACCGAATTATCAAATGGGATCCACAAAGAATTGTTAATTCGTTCAGCACTGAAATATCTCACCTTCGCCCCCGGTAACAAATCCTTATTCCCGTAGGAATCGTTTTTCTGGTACAATTCGTGCGGGAGATTCTTCCAGAAAATGTTCACGGCCAAACTGGCTTCAACCGCGACTGTATTGTGAAACCACAAAGCCGGTATAAAGACGATGTCTCCCGGATTCATCAAACACTCGAACCTGGCGGCTTTGCCAAAGTCGGGAAATTGAGAGACATCCGGATCGTCCACCTCCAAAACCTGGGATTTATCTCCCGTCAGGTACATTTTGTCCACTTCGGACGGAGGCCACAAAATTACTCTTTTGATCCCCCTCACCTGCAATGAATTGGCATTAATTCTATGCTTTCTCCTGATCCAATACTCACACTCACTTGTATAAGTATATTGTCCATGATGTCATAATGAGTCCATAATCGCAGTCCGCGGGAGCTCGCCCTGAAAACAGACGAGAAGAAATCCTTTTCGTGGAAAAATGGCGGCACCTTGAAATCCCCGGACAGCTGCGGGTATTGTTCCAAGAAGTTAGCGACTTCTTTTCCTCGAGGATCACTTCCGAGTGATCGTAAGTAATACAACTCGTCTGGACTTATAAAGAAATTTTCTTGGTGAGACCGAGAAATACGGCTGATCAGTTCATCAAAAGGCAGTGATTTGTAAAGAAAGTTTTTGCTTATAAAGTCAAGTTTTTCTTGGGAACTGACGTGAATTTTCACAGGATCGTTCCCGACTTTACTGGAGACGTATTCGAAATTCCATTTGTGTACGCAAGGCCCCACGTCCCAGTTTCTTATCAAAACTGGCTTTCGCTCTTCCATTTTTTCCAGTATTTCCTCCGAGGAAACGTTTTCCAGTATCGGAACTGCTAACGGCATTTCTAATGAAATCGCTCCGAAATTTCTCCCGTGGAAATCTTCACTTCAAAATGGCGACATGTGAGTTACAGTAAAGTGTTTTTAGTTTATCTTTTAGTGAATTGCTCTTTCCTATTCCTGTGAAACTAAAATTACCAAAGATCGTAGATTGCCCTAAAGATAACAATCATATCTTTTTTAAATAAATTGTTAAAAGTAACTTCCTCGACCGACATCCACGACATGTCAGTTTCGCCACCTTCGGTCAAATTTCACTAAAGGCAGGATTTCCTGCTGACGTAAATATTCAAAACTTAAACTTTAGAATTGCCAAATATTTTTCCTTTAACGTCATATTGGAATATTAATATTTATTACTGTTGCGATGTTTATTACAGGCGGTTGATTTCAGTTCGTAGTGTCTCCCATTCAAAATGAGTTTCCCTCCTGAACGTCACAGCCCCGATGATAAGTTCACAACTAACGATAGTTCGGGATCTGAAAGTCCTTGGAACGCACTCAGAAATGGCTACAGAAAAAGCGCCTTTTTGCCATATAAGGTACGTTGCTATGATGGATGCAGTATCCAATTGTATCTTGGATTAAACCTTCTGTGCCTTTCAGCAATCTGTGACTGTGCTGACCAACCTTCAACGAGGTAACACAGAGGCCCACACTCCTGTAGCTGAAGCAGAAGAACTTAATTTTCACCAGAAAGCAGCTCAGGGGGATTTAACCATAAAGGACATAGAACAAGGTGAATATATTTGGTCAAAAGCTGTATCATAATGACTTTTCAATACGATGGAGCACAAATAATTACTTCCAAATTTGTCTTTTTTGTCACACTACACAAATTATTGAAAATTATTTCTTAATCAGAGCCTGACATTGATGCAGTGGATGAAGAAGGCCTAACTCCACTCATGTGGGCCAGTGCCTATGGACAGTATCCCATTGTAGATGCCCTTTTGCAGTCTTCTGCCAAAGTGGATCTGGAGAACTCCAGGGGTCAAACAGCCCTGTTGTTTGCTGCCTATGGGGGCTACCATGAAGTGGTCAGACTGCTCATCTCCAATGGAGCAGATGTTAATCACAGGGATGAGGTGGGTTTCTTTAAATATTGCTTTACCTTGTTGCTTTCTCCAAGTTCTGACATGTTTTAATGTTACTCAGAGTGGGAACACAGCTTTAATTTATGCAGCAACTGGAAACAATCCCCACACAACAAATGAACTTCTCTCAAGGAATGCTGATTTTTCTTTACTTAATATTTATGGGGAGAGTGCTTATATTGTGGCAGTGAAGAAGGAGAACTATGTAGGTTTGTACTGAAAATTTATTCACTGAGATTATTGTTGGAAGTCAAATTGTCAGCTTTTGCAAACATTTTTTTGTTTATCAGGTAATGTATTATAACAAATGAAAGAAAAACTATGATCAGATCTTGGTGGTATAATAAACAACTGAAATAAATTATTATGTGGCAACATTATTTTGTATGAGCATACTAATTTGGTTAAATTATTTTAACAGTTCAGCAAGTAATAGAGAATCATATGGTGGCCCTTCTCACTGGAAACAGCTGACAAATGGACACTTTGACTCCCTAACTCAGTTTAAGAGATACAACAAATAACAATATGGAGTTTTCAAGGGAAATGGAAATGGATTGCATTTGCACCACTATTCATTGTTATGTGCAATAAAATAAAAACATTTGTATTTTTTATTAGGTAATAAATAATAGATATTTTTGTCTTTTTAAAAATTTTTTAAAAACTGTATCCCAAAAGTGATGGCTAGTTTGCTATATAAGAAACTATTTTAATAATTTCATTCATATTTCAATATAAAATTTTTTCCTGGAGAGCTCTGATTTCATGCATCTTTAAAAAATTTTATTGTTGATTTCGCCAATTGAGAATTTATTTTTCAGTTTTAATCATTTAAAGAAGTCACCAGAAAAATTACCGTTGAAATTTAGACAGTAAATCTCGAATTAAACTTTTTAACTTCGATAAATTTAAAAATCGATAAGTTGAAGATCGATTATCGAGAGATCGATAAATCGAAAGCGTTGTATTTGACACTGCTAATTCATCTACACATGGTTTTTAAAATAAACCATTCATTTGATTAAGAAAAAATTTAATTCGTATAATATTAAGTATTAATGGGTTTATCTAAAGTTCAGATACCGAAATATGGATTTAAAGTTAGTCTTAATCACTCGTTTCCTGAAAAATGGAGTCAGAAAATTTATCCTCGGTGGAACCAACTTTGGGATTTGATTCCACTTGCTGTAAGGTAAGTATATATTCCATTTTGTAATACTCCTTATTTTTGCCGGTTTCTCGACGTTAACGTAAATTCCCATTTCCTAAACTGCCGAAAAATCTTGGTTATCAGTGAGGCATTTATCTTGAAATACCTCACTGATTTCGATTTTACAGCCCGAAAGCAAAGTACGCGTTTTCTGCTTAAAGCAAATTCAATTGAGGGTTTATGGAATTAAAAAGCTTAGCGAAGAAAACGACTAAGCGAACAAATATTTAATTGCAGGATGTTTAAAACCTTGACCCGTTTATTTCCAAGTAATATTTATGGCTCATTTTAATTATCGTGTTATTCGATTTTTAGGTATTTCATATACAGCATTTATATTTGGTGTCATGGAAGAAAACCTGTTATGGATTACATTCACGGTCTTAATGGGAAGCAGATTTATGGTAGGTTATGAATTAAAATGTAAAAGCATTCTCACAATGGAAGGAAAATCTGTGAATTATTTAGTTTTGGAAAACCATCAGACAGAAACTGATTCAAAACTGTAATTTATGTAACTGCTCTGATAACAATTTGTAGAAAAATTAAAATATATTTTGATGAGGATGTTTCCAATGTGAAATAAGTCTCGTAAAATATATTTAATGAATTGTCTGCAAAATGGTGTTTAGTTTTAGTCTTTAAATTCAAATACACTTTTAGTTTTGAATTATGTGATGTTCATATGAAGTTGGACATTAAAGTGTACAAAAATTCTTTAGAAGGTGAATGTTGGTGAAATTGATCAAAATATAATAATTATAAAAGAAATGTCCAAAGTTCAGTTGATAGAAAAAAGCATTATACATTTTTTTATATACTGCAATTCTATAATCTAAAATTTTTGTTTTAGTTAAAATCATAGTAATTACTTAGAATTTGCTGAAAATCACAACTTTCAGCCAATTTTTTTCTTTTATTTCTTTCAGAAATCAAAGGTTTACCTTTGCCTGTTCTAATGTTAAGCTTAGATTAATTTATTTATAGTTAAACCCCCACTAAATACTGACCCTTGTGGGGTAAAGCACACTTCTATTTAACAAAAATGCATTTTCAGGCGTTCCCATCGGAGGAATCGGCTCAGGAACCATAGGTCGCGGGTTCAAAGGTGAATTCTGCAGGTACCAACTGAGGCCAGGTTCCTACGGCTACGAGACAATCCACGGCAACCAGTTCGTTGTCACCGTGAAGAACGACAGGGGCGAAACGTTGTACCAAAACGTGTTGAGCTGCGCCGAGTGAGTACACGTCCACTCCCTGAGATCAAATAATCGCGTCTTATTGCTCTGATTTATGTGGATTTTCCAGACGTCCCAAGAAACGGTTCAAGTCTTGGCGATGGGATTTTCCCGGAGAAAACGCAGAGTATCTAGGTCTTTATCCAAGGTCTTGGACTGTCTTTCACATTCCTGAACAGAGTCTCAAGCTCACTTGCAGACAGATTTCTCCTGTCATTCCGCATAATTATAAGGTAATTAAAGTGAAAATGGTGCTCGAGTGATGCCATTGTTCGCTGTATCCGCATTGTTGTGCTTCCCAGGATAGTTGTATACCCGGAGCAGTATTCGTATGGAACGTTGAGAACCGAAGTGAGCAAACGAAAATTGTCAGTATTACACTCACCTTCCAAAATGGGATCGGAGAGAGGGGCGATTCGGCCGCAGGTTGCTGGAGCGAGGTGTTCAGCGAGGCCTGTCAGGGCAACAGAGTCGGTGGAGTCCTCATCCACCACAAGATCGACTCAATGGATTACACCCTCGCCGTCTCATCCCTCGAGAGGGTAGCTATTGCACTCCCCAAATATTTGCAATCCACGAGCGGATACACTGGAAGATGATATGATTTCAGGAGGGGGTGAAGGTGTCGTGCCTGAGAGACTGGAACCCTCTGGGCGACGGCCGAGCGATCTGGGACATGATGGCCGCAGGAGAGTTCCCTCCACATGGCCGCGAGCCCAGTCCGCCCACAGGTAAGTTTGCGGAGGGAAGAGGCTCTCGAAGGGCGGTGCAGTGAAAGGACGCCATGTTGCAGGAAAAGGTGAGCAGCTGGGCTGCGCCGTCTGCGCCCGAACGGTGGTTCCCCCCAACGGAGAGTCCGATGTGGAGTTCAGCCTGGTCTGGGACATGCCGAGGATCCACTTCTGGCAGAAGCGGGGGCAGTATTGGAAATACTACACGAGGCATTTCGGGAGGGAAGGTGCGGGTCCCAGGCTGAGCGCGCATTGCCTCTCCAGCTATGGGGACTGGGAAAGGGAGATAGAGAAGTGGCAGGAACCTGTTCTGTCGGACCCGGACCTGCCCGACTGGTACAAGAGCGCTCTTTTCAATGAAACTTACTTCGTCTCTGACGGGGGAACAGTTTGGCTGGATGTCGGGGAAGAAGAGAAAGAAGTTCTTCCGCAGGATGACCCCAGGTGATTGGACTTCGCTCTTGAAATAACTCTTGCTCATGTAGAGAGAGAGAGAGAGATAACGCTGCAGAACGCGTTTTTAAACTACTTGAGAAAAAAAGCGATTCTCTTTAACGTTATTTGCTATTCTAATCATTTAAAAAATGATAAGATATGAAAAATTATGTAGAGTCATTATTAACTTCGTAAATTTTCATGCCTCTGTCTTCAGGAGAGAATATGGTCACTTCGCTTACCTCGAAGGCCACGAGTACAGAATGTACAACACCTACGACGTCCACTTCTACGCCTCCTTCTCCCTCTCCTTCCTCTGGCCCAAACTTCAGTCCGTCCTTCAGAGAGATTTCTGCGACACCATTCCCCGCGAGGACAGAAGTCGCCAGTGGCACCTCTTCACCGGCGACGTCGGCCTCAGGAAGATGAAAGACTCCATCCCCCACGACCTGGGCGACCCCTACGAGGAACCCTTCCTCAAAATAAACTCCTACCCCATGCACGACGTCTCCGAGTGGAGGGACCTCGACATCAAGTTCGTCCTCCAGTCCTTCAGGGACTACGCCCTCTCGGGGGACATCTCCCAGCTGAGGTACCTCTGGAAGAACATCTGCCTCCTCATGAACGGGGCCCTCAGGTGGGACAAGGACGGCGACGGCCTCATCGAGAACCAGGGCGTCCCCGACCAGACCTACGACACGTGGACGATGATCGGAGCGAGGTGAGTCGCTGCGGAGGAGAGGAGAGAGGAGGGGTGCATGAAGAGGGCTTTGTTGCAGTTCCTACTGCGGGGGTTTGTGGCTGGCCGCTCTGGAGTGCACTTGCGAGATGGCGACAATCTTGGCGGACACGGAGACGCTGACTCGGTTCGGGGAGGTCCTCGCCAGGGCGAAGATGGCTTTCCAGGACAAGCTGTGGAACGGCCGCTATTACAATTTCGACTGCTCATCGGAGTCGAAGAGCAGAGCCATTATGTCTGACCAACTGTGCGGATTGTGGTACCTCAAATGCTGCGGACTCGATAATAAAGTAAATCTTCGCTCTGCTTTAAAGAAACCCCTTTAAAAGAGCAAATACCTGATTTGGTCCCTTTGGCAGATCCTCCCGCAGTCGAACGTGATCTCATCTCTTCGCACGATCTACGAGAACAACGTGGTGAAATTCCAAAACGGGAGAATGGGCGCCGTGAACGGAATGCTCCTCGACGGAACCGTCGACTGCTGCACGCTCCAGAGCGAGGAGGTTTGGGTGGGAGTGGTCTACGCGCTGTCCTCCCTCATGATCCAGGAGGTGATTTGCTCAAGTTCCCCAGAAGACCCGTGGCGGTGTCTAATGGCTCCTTTGTCGCAGGGGATGGTCAGGGAAGGCTTCGAGACGGCCGAGGGAATCTACGAGACGGTCTACCACAGAATCGGGATGGGTTTCGAGACGCCGGAGGCGTTGTACGAGTCGAAGAGGTACAGGGCGATCGGGTACATGCGCCCCCTGTCGATCTGGTCGATGCAGCTGGGATGGGAGATGAGGAAAAGGAAGAAAAAGCAGCAGGGTTGAATCGGAAGGGTAGGATTTAGTTGAGAATCGGTCCTCTTTGGAGGAAACACTTGGGAAGTTACCAATACAGTTGTAGTGCTTTTGCGGGTGAGAAAAAAAGGGAAGCAATGAAATTCGGAATCGCATTGAGTTTAACTGACAGAGGGAGAGCAGTGGGTCCCAAAATTCTCTGGCTCCCCTTCCCAGAGAAAATATCAGTGAGCGCCCCTCGAGAAGTTTTTGTAGACTTGTACAAGCCAAAGACATTTTCACCGCTCCCTAGCGCACTCCAGCGCCCACTCTGGGAATCACTGCCTTTGAGGAATTCGATGAATTAATTACTTTTATTTTGTTTCGTTTGTTGATTTTACGTGAATAATAAATTATTTTTGATCGTTTCTCTTTGAAATCAAGAATACGAAACTGCGTTCCGAATTCGTTTGTTTCTTTGAACGTATCGATAATAAAAATTATGTTACACGGTTTTATTTAACTGTAGAGCGGCCGGGAAAGCATCGCACGTTAATTTTCTCTTAAATTAGATATAATGCATATATACACTTATCCTGTGATTGTAATGTAATAATTGCCACATACAGTATGAGACATCCAAAGCATATTTATTGATTCGGTGGCTTTGAAAGAGCCATCTGACTTTGTTTTATTGTATCCAAAGTAATTCGCCCATATTAGTAACTGTTGTCTTTCATTATATTATAAATCAAATCGGAAATTATAAAAAAGGGAAATATATATAATATATTGCGCTATGATACGACGTTTTTTGTTTTCAGTTTTAAATTTAATTATAATATCTAATTAGAAACCTCTCATTGGACGGAGGATGCAGACAGTCAACACATACATAAAACACAATTAAAGATAACTGTGCAAAAATAAAATTAAACAGCTTCCTTTCCAAACAAGAAGCAGTAAGAAATCGGCGAAATTAGAGTTACTCCATTCCGACAAATGACCAATAAAAAAAATATGAGTATCTTACTCTTAAGAAACACACTGGAAAATGCTAAAATATAAACTCGTTCTGTTTGGGGTTAAACCCTTTGATTGTTGGGTGTCTGTACACACCCAGAGTAAGCCATGTGCTGCAAGAGAACTTCCTCTCCTCTCGAGCAGACGATGGAAAAGTGGTTCACTTTCTTCGGCCCCAAAATTCCACTCTTGCAGTGAGAGCTTTTTCATTTCAACTCTTTTCTCCATTCGGGTATGGCCCTGAAATGGAGCGCCCAAATGATCTTCTCTTTAATATGTCACCCTCAAATGCCCTAAATATTATTTTTAATCTTCATTCGGGATTACTCACAGTCGCGGAATGGAGTTGAGATCAAAGACGGGGTTGAGTTTCTCTCGTTTTTGGGCCTCCAAACAATGGCGATTCCAAATGAAAGTCGGCTGGAAAATTCTCTCAGGGTCTCTTTGCAAAATGAGCTCCAGCGCAGGTTTTGCCAGCCGCCATCTTTCAGCTTTTGCGTTTGCTTTCGATTCGATCTGGAACCGGATAACTTTTTTCTTTTCAATGAATTCCAAGTCCTGGAGTCTGAAATAAATTCCCACGTGAAAATCTGACTCGGACGGAAACTCCTGCGGAGACTCACGTGCGAACCTGAATGACTTTAGTAAAAAACCATTCCTGATTTTTGTCTCCCTGGAGAGATATTCTCTCTCCTCTTTGTTGAAGTTTTCCTGGGCTCTTTTCAGCTTCTCTGCTTTGTATTTGTTAACTGCCAGTTTCTTTATTTCATTCATTTCTGCCCTTCTTTTCTCTTCTTCTTTCAGTCTTTCTTTCTCCTTTTTCTGTCTTTCTTCTTCCTCTAATTTCCTCAGCAGTTTCTGATTCTGAAATTAATTAAAATCCACATAGATGACAGGTGGGAAACCCCTCAGAATTAAGGCACTCATTTGCCAATTCTTACTTTCCATTCCTTTATTCTTTCAGTAATATTTATTTGTTGATGAACTGTTTTTTTAATTTCTTTTCCTTTTTCTTCTCCTTCAACTTTCTTTTTTTCTTTTTCTTTCTTATGTAGACTTTCCTTTTCTGATCTCCACTTCTGAATGGCTTCTTTCTGGAAATTCTTCAAATCCTCATATTTTTGGTACCATTTTTCATGCTCCGTAATCTGCTCAAGACTTAAATCTGCAACACCATTATGATATTACTTTTCAAATTTTTAAATGTTTTCAAGTGGAAATAAAATCTACCTGGAAGTAAACACTGAACAACTGTCAGAAATTTCTCTTTCCCTTTCAACTTCTTTCTCTCCCTTAAAAACAAGAGATGGTCTTGCTCTGGCCACCCCCCATAGCGACCACCGGACGATGAGAGAAATTTTAGGAACTGCACTGCTGGATTCTCATTTGTCCTCCACACTTTCCCATTGCTCTGCTTCAGCGGCCTAAACATTTTGCTATTTACTGGTTTTCCCCATTCTTCTAATCTTCTCTCTGTGTACTCCACATCTCTATTTAAATTTATTTCCTCTCTCAGAAGATTCAACAACCTGAAACACGTCTATTAGACAACGACCGAAAAAAGTTAATACATCAACGATAAAATAAGCCTCACTCCTCTTTTATGGCCTCCTTTAAACGGCTTATTTTCTCTTCAATGTCGTACATTTTTTTCCTCAAATAGTCGGTCTCATTTTTGTCTAAATTAAAAACCTCTGTTTTCAAACTTTCCAAATCACTTCTTATTTCGTTTACGGAAGTCATAACAAATCCCATCTCATTCTGACGAGACCTATCAAGTTCAGCCTCATAAGGTTTGATCTCGAGGGAGTTGCCAGCATCTTGTATTTTAGGATAATTAAACTTATATTTGGAAGCCACCGAAACCTTTCGCATCTTCAATTACGACGGTTAAGTTTGCTTCGTATCCGCCATTTCTGTTGCCATGGAAACCAACTTTCGAGGGCGATCGCAGCGCCATTAATGGTCTTCTGCTTTTTTGTGAGGAAGTTTTAGGTAGGTGTATTTATTTATTTTGAAAAGTATTATTGGCCTCGTTAAGTGTGACTTTGTTCTCTCCTTTTTCGTTAAGACATTGGAGTTATGCAGAATTTGACCGAAGTCGTTGATTTTTCTGATTTAAAAATTGATTTGGAGTCATAGTTTGTGAGGTTCGTCAAACTGTCTTCACTGCTGTGCAATGCTAAAAGAATTCCCGTGCCATCAATCTTGAGAATATATCGTGTAAAGGCTCATAATATTTTGCTATAGTTGCAACAGTTTTATGTAAAGTGTGCCCCATTTTTAGTATTTAAGTGTTAATGAATAACTCTTTTAATTTCAGATAATAAAATATGCCCTATCCAAAAGATTTTTCTCTTCCAACTGAAGAAGAGTTAACAGTTGAAGAAGTAAACCTGAGCCTCTCTGCTCTCAGAGCTGGAGCCATTCATTTGGGAAAATACTGTGAGAAGGAAAACAATGTAAGTGTGGATTATCTAAATACCATTAATGAGATGTCATGGAATACTTAAATCTTGTTTCAGGAATTTATATTGTGTAGGAATGAGTTAGAAGATCCAAGAAAATGTTTAAATGAGGGGAAACTGGTGACTAAATGCACATTAGACTTCTTTAGGAAAGTTAAAAAGCATTGTTGCCAGGAATTCAATCAGTTTGCCAACTGCTTGAACAAATCCAGTAGAGATATGAGTTTCAAATAGTAAGTAATACAATATGGATCAAATAAACATTCTTATGAAATGAATTATGTTCTGATTGGGTCATATTAAGACATTTATGTTGTTTATGTATGTAAAATTAACATGCTCATTGATTAAAGGGGCTGCTATTCCAAAATTGGAAATATTTTTTATAATTTTTGCATAATTGCCATTCTGCATTGGTATCTATCAAAATTTATGTTTTTGTTTATGTAACTTCATATAAATATTTTTTTGCAGTTGCAGAAACACACAAGCTGCATTTGACAAATGTGCTCTTGAGCAAATGAATTTGGAGAAACCTCCCTTTGGATGGCAAAGTGAAGTTCACATTTTTAAAAGTGATAGACCTAAACCTCAACCTGACATTGCTTACTATCCTGATGCACCAGACAGATTTCCTGCTGATAAAATAAAAATAGAGGAACCAAAATATGGTGTGAGGGGGTCAAAGTTTTAGGTTGTCAATATTACATGTGTTAGTGATGAGGAACAACAAGTTTGTTGAGATTATTTCAGGCATTAGTGTGAAATGGAAAAAAATTTTTATTTCAGGCTCAGAGAATTACAGGAGAGTAGTTTTTCTTAATATTATTAAATTTATTATACATTTTAATTTTACATAGCAAATAAATTTACTTTAATTTATCATCGTAAAATAACATTTACATTTTTGGCAAAAATAATAAGTGATTACAAATATCTTATTAGGTAAACTAAAGGCAAAATAAAAAAGCTTTCAATCTGGAAGAAGGTATGACTTGCCTGTACAACAATTTTGGCAATTATTTAAAATAAAACTCTGAAATACTGGTTAGAAATAATTTCAGGGTTAGAAGTTTCGCAGGAATGCTAAAGCAGGTAAGGATTACTTTCAACTGAAGAAATTCAGAGGGAAATAATTTAATTAGTTTTCCTGTATAAAATTGGGGATCTATTCCTGTCAAATTAATTTTCTGGCTGGAACTAGGAAGTGTAACTGCAAATTTTGAAGTGATTCTGAACAATTTAAAGGAAATCCATTGAACAGAGGTAAATCAAAATGTAAAATTCATTGCGCGATCCCCTTTAAAATACCCACTTTTCTTTACCTTTGAATAATTTTTTTCGAAATTACATTTACCTGAAGAGAGTAAATTTACGGATGCAAAATTCTAGTATTTGTAAAATTTTTTTAAAAAAGACAAGGACAGCAGTTAGAAAAAGACGTTTAAAAGTAAAAGCATAGACGTTCACCTTTAGTATCTCTGAGCTTCTCTTTTTAAATTCAATTTCCGGTAGAAACCAAAATGGTTGACACTATGCAGCAACGGTAGAGTAAATGTATTTTGTTTAATTTATTTAATGAGAACTGTCACCGGTAAAATGGGGTAAGTATCTCCTATTCTTTTTTTTATATGTCAGATGTTTATTTTGACAATTTATGCTTTTAACTGTGGTTTAAGTTAATTATAATTCTCTGAAATCTAAAATTTGAGATGAAAAGCCTCACCCGTATTTTCGTTCAGAAAAAAGTTGTTTGTCTTAAGATTGTCATTTCCTATAAATTTCTAATTTTTTTTGCGATTTAAAATCGTTTTCGTAAACATTCGTATTTTTTTTAATAGAATGTGCTGATTTATTTATATTTCCGGATAGTTATAAAATTTTCATTTAATGCTGGATTATTAACTTCAAATTCATTACTTAATGAAAAAAGATAAAATTAAAGTTCGTGGTTTTTCTCAAGGATATACTTATCTAATGACCCTCTTTTACAGTTGTTAAGTTTTATGAGTACTATTTGGGAATAAAACATTAATTGGTTGGATTAAATACTTTTAAGTGCCACAATGCAGGTCTTATGTGACTTTCCCTAATTTTACCCCATTCTGCAGCCTTATAAAATTAGAGGATTTTGGGTAATTCTAGCAAACTTGGCCTTCACAAACTTCCACAGCCCTTGTTGCTCCCAAGCCTTGAGTTCTTGTCTTTGGCTTTTCCTGTCCCTTGTCAGTGATTGCCTGAGTGAGATTCTAATGATTAAGTGCATAACTAATTTGTTTCAGAGAGCAACCAATATTCACCTGCAAGGCACATGTTTTCCATATTGATCCAAAGACTAAAAGGTTTTGGTTACCTGCTTCCAATACAGCAGTTAGTGTTTCCTTCTTTTATGATTCCACAAGAAGTCTGTATAGAATTATTAGTGTCGAAGGTGCCAAGGTAAGTAAATTATTTTAGAGTAATTAATATTTAATGGTTTTTACTTCATTTGTTTTATTTTTTTGATGTTATAGGCTGTCATCAATAGCACAATCACACCCAATATGACTTTCACAAAGACATCACAGAAGTTTGGTCAGTGGTCCGATGTCAGAGCAAATACTGTTTATGGTCTGGGATTTTCCTCTGAACCAGAACTAAACAAGGTAAGAAGACTGCATGACAGTTATTTAGCCCTCTAAACATTAATCTGATGTCTCATATTCCCAAACCAGTGTCTATGTAACTCCATGAATTAATTCCCAATTATGCAGTTTATAGAAAAGTTTCAAGAAGTGAAAGAAGCGACGAAGCTAGAAACATCCAAAAAAGGGGCACCCGATGGAACGGCCTTCCCCACCACTCCCGTGACAAGTGCCAACGCCAGCCCCATCACAGGCCGCTCCTCCGCCGCCCCCCGACCCGCCACCGACCCCATCGTCCACGACGGCAACTCCATCATCGACCCCCCGGACGCCAGCCTCACCAACCCTCCGCCCCTGGCCAAGGGCGAGGACCACAACGACGCCGAGAAGAACAACCACGGCCGGAGCCAGTCCCTGTCGGGGCTCCAGCCGGGGGAGAGCCCCAAGCATCAGGTGAAGAGCGAGAAGCTGTCCTCGATGGGGGTGAGTGGGGGTTCGGGAGAAAGTCAGCTCAAGTACGAGAACGATCGGCTGAAGATGGCGTTGGCTCAGAGTTCAGCGAATGCGAAGAAGTGGGAAATAGAGTTGGCCACGCTTAAGAGTAATAACGCGAGGCTGACGAGCGCCCTCCAGGAAAGCACCGCCAACGTGGAGGAGTGGAAAAGACAGTTACATTCTTACAAAGAAGAAAACGTCCGCTTGAAAACGAGATATTTGGAGTTGGAAGCGGCCAAAGGTGCGTTCGCGCTGAGTTTGCCCCATTTGGGAAACGCATTTATTTGATTGTTACTTTTCAGGAAACACCGAAGCGGCGGTCGAACTGAGGAAAGAACTGAATTCTTTGAGGCAGAGAGTGGAACAGTTAGAACTCGAATCAAAAGCCAAAGACGAGGAGATCAAGAGATTAACGAAAAACAGCGGCGGTCACGACGACAGGTGCAAGGTGCGAACCTCTCACCCAGCTCTCGCCCTTATCTTCAACCCCTCATCGAGTACTTTCCCTTCCAGAGCTTATCTCAGGAGAACGCAGAGCTCCAAGCCGCCGTGTCCCTGGCCCAAGCACAGCTGGAAACGGCTCTCGCCGCGCAGGAGTCTCAGAGGCGCGTCCTGGACACCCTCAACGCTCAGCTGGCGACGAGGGTGGCGGAACTGGCGGGGATTCACAGGGAGGTGGCGACGGCGTTGCAGACGTGAGCGGAGGGGGGCATCACACGTGACTTTCCTTTCGGTTGCACGGACGATTTGCCCGCAGGCATCTCTGCGGCCGTTCAGCAATTGGTGTTCGCCATTTAAGCGACTTTAATGAGTCGTCGGTGCCGACGAATTAGCTTAATTCATTTAATATTGAGAGAGATATGGCGCAGATGAGTTTGGAATCGTTTCCGGTTTGCCAGACGACCGGAAATGAATGAAAACGAATGGGCTCAATTTTAGTTTTTATTAATTTAAATTATTTTATTGATTTTGGATGCCGAATTCTTGCCCGGAGTAGCCTGGATATGTTAAGCCACACCAATAACTGTTTACTTTTAAAATTTTCCTCTTATAATTACATAAAAGCATTTAAATATTGAGAAATTCCTGAAGAGTTTTATAAGGCGTTTTCGATGGTAGTTTTTAGTGCTCCCTTTGGTTCGCCAGAAAAGACAGCGGCGGGGACATCACCTCGCGTTCTCGTGCAATGTCATTTTGTGCATTTGGATGGTGTTCATCTGTCTGTGTCAATGTGCAGCAAGAGAAGAAGATGGGGGAAGCCATTCGTGCTGATTCGATTGTGTTTATGGTGACTCGTGCACATGGATTCCTTCGGGCGCAGAAAATTCAACTGCTCACTAATTATTTCCCTTTATTCGGTTACTTTTTCATTTTTTGAACTTTTTACAACAATTTTGTGTTTTTATTTTTGTACCTTTTTTTGTTAAAAATGTCGCAAATGTTAAAAAATGATATGTTTTTGTAATATTTTTAAAGAAATTGTTAAAGATTTAGGCCATTACGATTCCATAAGAGAATAAGGGATGCATATGTTGTTACATATCAAGTCCTTTGCACACCCTTTGCGGCCTCTTCCACTCAGTGCCTCCTGGAAACCTAACTTTCTAGTCGCGGGTGCGAGGCGGTGGAGGGAAAAGGGAAGCAGAATTATTTGTGGGCCGGCACTGGGTGGAGCACTGAGGGGCGGACCCGGAGAAAGGCTCCCGTGATTGGTGTATGTGAAGGCGCCGCCGAGTCTTGGTCTTGTTGCACTCTGTTAATTAGTGGTGCACATATATGTATCAAAGAAAGTAGGAACAGATGTTTAACCAGTGAAATAAATAAGTTTGCCCACATAATAACTGCATCACCGAGAAATAAATAATGGCGGATTTTTAGTAGAAAAAAGTCTGTGCGTCCCTGATGTAAATTCAGTTAGTATTTGTAATAATTTCGAGTGAAATCCCATTTATAATACGTAACAGTACAAAGCTAATAATACTTATAATTGTAAAAAATTATATTGTAATTTGATCGAGATGTATAAGACTAAAGTCGATCAATAAATGATTTTATATTATATTATGTTATTCTGTTGTAATCACCTGTTGCAATCATTTTGGGGAAATTAATCCACGAATCCTTTATTAAGAGAGCCAATACAGCCGTTTTCAAAATGCTTTTCATCTATTTATTCCTTATAAAGGCAGCGTAAGTATTTCTTATTAAAAGGAAAATATTAAATAGCCGAATTCTCACGAGGAAAGCGATACTGTTGAATACACTCCGCATTGAAAAGAATACAATAGTAGAATTACCCCTCGTAAACGTAATTTTGAATAGTAAAGATTATTGTTTAAACTAAATATCCAAAAACTGAATGATAACAAATAATAATTAACTGAAATGATTACTTTCGAAACCGCTGTCACCCAAACTAGAAAGCGGGGAAGGGGGTAATAGGGTTGAAGGAGACGTCGGGAGAGGAGGGCGGTGCCCCCTCGGGGCTCCTGCGCAGCTCCTTCGGGTCCCGTCGCGTCATGTCACCTTCAAACCAAACAAATGGCAGTTCGATGACGCACCCACGTCGGAAGTATTTAACTTCCCCCGACTTTCGTTATGATTCTGACGGTGAGTTTATTGTTGTTCTTCGTTGAGACAGTGAAGCAGTGACTGTGGCCATTTCAGGAGAAGAAACGTGGGTTGAGCGCGCTGGGACGGCAGCGCTCCGTGAGGGGGTTCCCCAGCGAGCGGTGGGGCAGCAGAACCTTCCTCACCGTCGCCCCCGCGCTGCCCCTGGTGTCTGGCGTGAGGGGCCAGACCCCCCGGCTGGGGCAGAGGTCTGTGAGCACGGCGGGGAGGGCCCCCAGGGCGAATGCCGGGGGCGCGGAGACTGCGCCCCATGACGTGGTCTTCCTGCAGAAGAAGGGGAAGGTTGAGGCGAGCAGGAGTCAGAAGGACAAGGAGAAGAACCCCGACAGAATCTGTCTGGACAGGTGGGTGAGCTCTCAAGAGAGAAGAAGCAGAGATGTTTTCGTGTTAATAAGCAGGGTTGTGTCGGCAGGAGGGGTTTGACTCAGTTGCCGGATTTCATTGGAGAGAAGAATATCCGTTTGCTGTCTCTGCAGCATAACCTCATAGATCGGCTGGAAGGAATGGGGAGCCTCGGCATGGGCAAACTAGTTTTCCTCGACCTGTACAACAATCAGTTGGAGAAAATCTCGGGACTGGAATTACTGGAAAACCTCCGAGTTCTTCTCTTCGGGAAGAACAGACTTAAAAAAATCGACGGACTGGAATCTCTTACCAAATTAGAAGTGTTGGACCTCCACGGGAATCAAATCACCCACATATCGGGGATGAGCACCCTGAGAGAGCTCAAAGTGCTCAACCTGGCCGCCAATCAGATCCGCGCTGTTGAGGACAAAGACCTCCAAGGCCTTGTGTCCCTCCAGGAATTGAACCTGAAGAGAAACCGGCTGAGGAGAGTCTCCGACCTTTCCGGTCCCCTCCAGCTGGAGAAACTCTTCCTCAGCAACAACGAGATCCTCTCCATCGAGGACATCACTCCCATATGCAGTGCCACCTTCCTCAGGGAAATTACCCTCGACAGCAACCCCGTCGCCGTCGGCAACGACTGCGTCCACCTCCTCGTCTCCTCCCTCCCGAGACTGCAGCTCCTCAGCCGCATGCAGGTCACGGACCAAGTCAGGAGGAACGCCATGCACTGGAAGAGGAACAGGGACAACTCCACTAAATCCAGCCAAGTCATCTCCAACGAGAGACCCAACTGGGACCTCCTGAGGAAGCAGACGCGATGCTTCCCCCTCATGTCCTCCTCCCTCAAGGACCTCCGCACCATCGAGGACTACGAATCCAACACCATCCAGAGCGACTCCGTCCTCAGCGTCGCCTCCTCCATCACCCTCTCGTCCCGGGAGAGTCTCAGACCCAAAACGACCTTCCTTGCCAAACCCTCCTTGTCGGAAGACGCAGTCGACGCCGAGTCCTTCGAGCCAAACTTTTTCAAACTCCCGCCCATACTGGCCTCCCTCGTGGGGGAGAACCCCCCAGCCAAGGACAAGCCACCGGAGGCTTCTCCCGAGACATCAGCCACCAGCGACACGGAGAACGAGTCGGCAGAACAGCGCCCCAAGAGCGCCACCCACTCCCGGAGGAGCTGCACCAGGAAGGAAAGGTCGGCGACTGGCAAGGCGAAGTCGAAAGCTCCCACCCCGGGGAAAGTCCGGGAGCAGGGCGGCGACTACCTGATAGAGATCTGCGGGAGGTGTCTGAACGTGTACGGACAGGGTGCTTTAAGGTTCATAGACCGTCCGTGGAACCCCGGGCGTGCGGGGGAGGTGACGACGGTGCGGTTCAGCTATGTCAGCTTCGGAGGGATCTGCAACGTGTTGGGGAAGTTGAAGCAGAGGTTCCCTAACGCGGAGAATTTCGTGTTCAGGGAGACGAACATCACTTGTCTGGGGCAGCTGAACGCCCTGGCGGACGTGCAGGGGCTGTCGTCGCTGCACATCGAGGAAGAGGGGAACCCGATCAGCAATAAGCAGTGGAAGAACTACGCGATATACAGACTGGCCCACTGGGGGCTGAAAACCATAAACGGGGTGGAAGTGACGGAGAGCGATTTGGCGGAGGTGTCGCGGGAGTTCGAGGGGTTGAGCGAGTTGGTACTGTGGTCCCTGCCCGAGAGCCTCCTGCAGCCTTTGCTGACGAGGCTGCGGATTGAGGGGAGTCGGTCCAACCCCCACCAGACGGCGAGGCAGTGGCTGTGGAACGCGGATTCGGCATTGCGGAGCGTTGTGGTGAAGGAGGCGTTGCAGTGGCGAAGAGGGACTCAGGACGATTTGTACTGGAGGCACAAGGGGAAGAACCACCTGAGCCACATGATCGAGCTCACTTGCGCGGCCGTTGAGAAGCTGCAGGTGCTGGAGACGAGGTGGCCTTCGATACTGAATCAGCTCATCCGTGACACTTTGGTGGATTACTCGCACATCGATTCCTACATGAAGAAATGCATGCAGCAACTGCAGTGACCCACTTGAAATAGTCTCTTCGGCAGAAATTATATTTCAGGTTGCGGTTGCAGTCGTCTTCCCAACAAACAGTTCCAGAAAGTGAGTATTGTATGAAGTTGTTCGAATAAGCAACCATTTTAGATTCGTTTGCAATTTGCGTCTTCAGTCGAAGAGCAGAGTGTCTTTCCAATTTATGATTAAACCTAACAACTGAAAAACTAAATTTACTCTAAAGAAAGTTTGTTGTGAAATATTAAATGATAATTAACAAACATCTAATCGCAATTTTAAAAAACCCATAAAATCCGTTGGGCTCATATTCCCCTAAATTTAGGGGAAAACATTTAAGTTGGCAACCCTGGAATTGTCAACGAAACAAACTCAATTCAACAGTTTTTTATTGACTAATCAACGACTGTCTTTTTTTAACGATATCTTCCGACTTGAAATAAAGTTGCGGAAAGACGTATGGGATTAACAGGAGATTGTTCACGTTTAAAAAAATATATAAACCAAAAAAACTAAAAAGAGCGAAATTAATTTTAAAAAACTTAAAAAGGTAAATAAAAAATTAAAGTCGATGAATTTTTAATTTTATCACAAAAATAAAAAACAATTAATTTTTAACATAGAAATTTTTAGAAATCACATAATTTTAAATGCTTAATAAATGCTACGACTGTAAACTTAGTAACTTTTTATATTTTTAGGTGAAACGAACAATCAGTTCTGGAACATTTTATTGAATTAACTGCGAGGGAACGGAAGAGTCCTCCCAAAGTCTGTCATTTTCAGTCTCATCTCAGTGTTCATTAATGAGTCCAAAAGAGCATTAGCCGCCCTCTCACAACCAAAAACACAAAGCACCACCCCTTACAAGAAACCCAGTTCTGGAGCTTTCTTCAAGTCCACCACTTTGACCTCGTCCTCCGACTCGACCACCGTCTGCTCGAAGGAGCTTTTCCGCTGCTGCTGCTGCTGCATCTTCCAGAAGACGATCTTCTGGCTGTTCCCGCTCCCGGAATCTCGACTCCACGTGAACAGGTGTCGAATGTCCTTGGCCTTCCAGGAAGTCGTCTCGCTTTTCATGTCTGGAAAGGGACGTGATGTTAGGTCAGCGGGGGAGAGTGCCCGCGGGGGGTGGTGGGGCTGCAGAAAGCGCTTTTATGTCAGTGACAAGCACTTGAGCAATAAAAAGCAACGGATTTGGATACGAATGATTTTTACTTCTGTAGAGGAAGCAATAAAATATCTTTAACAGATACACATTCCATCATCGTCGCTCGTTTCAGTGCATCGCTTCTCTTTTTATTATTTACATCATCATCTGCGGTGTCTTATTGTTTTCATTCGTTTATTCCCATTCCTTTTTACATAATAATCCAAGTGAATGACGTTTCGAATGGAGAGGAAGCAACAGTTTTTTTCTTTCTTTTCCTTCGCTGACGTGATTTTTAACTAAATCACTTGATTTGTCTCCTCGTCTGCTCCCGAAGAAAAGAGAGCTTTTCTGAAGGAGCACAGCAGTCATTTCGTGCGTGACGGGGTCGTGATAAGAAGGGATTATGCCAAAAAAAACCCTTGAGGAGTTTTTCGAGTTTTTCCAATCTCAATTCATTCACGTAAGAAACGCCAAAATGAATGAGTTTTTCATTTTGGTTTTCGTAGTCAATCTCATGATAAAATATATTCCTGGCTAAAAACAAAACAAAAGAATGAGAAAATGGAATCTGAGCTCGACTTCATGGCCATTCTATTAAAGAAATCCTTCTGATACAAATGCAGAAGAGCGCTCTGTTACGTAACAACACAAGGGTTTAACGCGAGAAATAACGGTCGTGGAGGTTCCAAATACCCATGTATTTATCAGTCTTGGGCAGTTGTTGCGTAACAGGACATGACCCCGGTGGGTGTAGCAAAAGAAAAAAGCTTAATGAAAGAAAAAAGCTTCATTTGTCTGATGTTGGCAAACAGCTCCATTCGATACTCAAAAACAGTATCAGTTTGCAGGTTTCGTGTTCCTTGTAAATGCAAAAAATGAGAAGCGAGCACTTCTTTCCTATCGGATTCCCGAATGAAATAATTTTAAATTCCATTGGGAGAGTTACTACAAAAGCTCCATTCACATTCCCAAATAATAAATTTTTGATTGAACTCGAAAGAATAACTACATGCAAAAGGAAAGGTGAAAGGTGAAGATGAAAAAGTAACTGAATGAGAAGGAAGGAAACCGAAGTCAAACCCATAAGCTAAGCACATAATGGAAACATAAGTACATTCTTAACAATAGGGCGACAGCTATTCAAGTGCTGCAGTGCAGAGGTGCCAAAGAACTCATTCACTCATGCGGAGGCAACGAAAGGGACAAGCACGTCAGCTTCGTGCTGCTGTCGTAAGCGATCGTGGCACCAGGCTTTTGCTTCCCTCCTTTACTCCGAATGTTGAACACTCCGTACACGATCGGGTTCATGCACGAGTTGGTGCTCGCGAACAGGAACAGACCCTTCTGCACCCTCTGGTCCACCAGCTTCGCCGACTCCTTATCGTACCAGTACCTGGAACAGGCCGACGTCAGCACCCTCACGTCACCACCCCTCTCCCCTCCCCCTCCCTCTGCTCACCACAAGCACATCACGTAGTACGGCGTCCAGCAGATGATGAACACGAACACGATCGTCACCGTCATCTTCAGCGTCCGGATCTTCGCCCGACCGAAGAACCCTGCGTTCGATCGCCGGAACCAGGTTCCCTCTGTAAGCAGACCACCACTCATTTCCACCCTCTTCCCCCAGCCATCTCGACTCACCGTCCTGGCACTCCCGGAACTTCTTGTAGATTTTCCAAAGAATGGATGAGTACGTGAAGAGGATGACCACGAGCGGCAGCAGGTACATCATTATCAGACCGAAGTACTTGTAAACGAGCTCCCAAAACTCGTTCGGGAAGGAGTTGAAGATGACGCACTGCTCGTAGGAGGTGTAGTTGGGGTGCGTCGCCACGTGGAAGATCATCATCTGCGAGAGTGAGAGTGAGGGTGAGGGTGAGGGTGAGAGGAAGAAGGCTGGGCCACACCCCTGGATGCATACCTGAGGCATGCTGCACACCGTCGAGGCGGCCCAGGCCGTCGTCAGCATGAGACGACCCCTTCTGTCGAAATGGCAGAGGCTGAGGGGCTTGAGCACCGCGTAGTACCTGTCGATGCTGATGCAGATGAGAACGAAGCTGGAGAGGTAGAGGCCGAAGGTGCGGAAAAAGGCCATGATGCGACAGAGGGCGTCGCCCCCTTTCCAGGAAACGGTCGAGGCCCACCCGATTTCCAGGGGCATGAGGAGGAACGTGACCTGCGCAGAAGAGAGAGGGTTAGGGAGGGCGGTGGGGGACGCCGCGGGGAGGCCGCGGGGAGGCTCACCATGAGGTCAGCGATGGCGAGATGCATGACCATGGTGTTGATGCGGGAGCGGACGTTTCTCCTGCGGTTGAGGAGGATCACGAGGACTGTGATGTTGCCGACAGCAGCGATCACCATGAGGATGCTGTAGGTGACAATGGAGACGACGTGCCCTTCGTTGAAGGTCATTTCGAGGGGGAGACGCAGCTCATCGGTGGAGTTGTCGGGAGCGTTGGTGGCCAACTGCCACGCTCCTTTCTTGTTAATTTCTTGTGTTTGGTCAACCATCTTGGAATGAAGTCACGGCATCATCAGCTGGAAGACAATTAATTACCTGAGTTTCACTGTTTGGGCGTAAGGGATGAACGGGATACGAATTGAGAGGAGCTGAAAGTTTGCCCGTTTTGTTACTTTACAGCATTTATTTTTACGAGTTTTTATAAGTAATTGACATTAGCCAGATTTATGAGTTGTGATGTCCGCTGACGTAATCTCCAAATTCGAACGTATGAAGGAGGAGAGAAAACTTTCGGAACAAAACAGGAGACGGATAGAAAGGAAAGAGATTGCCTTTTTTCTCTCTCTCTCTCTCTCTCTCTCTCTTTTCCTCCTCATCTTCCTCAATAAAATAAAGCGAATGAGACAACGACACCTCAGGGGTGAATTCAGCGCACAACAGCTCAATCAGTGCTTTGTGTCAAAGCAGAGGATGGCCAAAGGAAAGAAAAGAGGTCAGCACTTTCCGAACTTAATTTTGTGAGCATTAGAAGGAATTAGATTTTCTTTCGAACGAGGGAAATCCTTTCATTTATGAGGAATAAGGACAAAAAAGAGAAGCGGAAGTTATCTGATCGCAGAATGAATTGACGTTTTTGGCTTTTGTTAAATTCGATTTCTCTTAGCTGCTTCACCCGGGGAAATAATTTTCCACATGTTTGCTTCGGAATTATTCTTTTTTCTGGAAATCAGGGGAATGTCAGTGCTTCGTTCTTCTGCCACGACATTTACAAATAAAATTCCCTTAAGTCTTCAATGGAAAACATTAGTTTTTTTAACTTAATGCTGACGTATATAATTAGATGGAAATTATTTTTTAACCATTACTATATGTAATCATCAACAATTCCATTTTTTCAAGTCGCTGCTGATCAACCGAAATGTCCCCACGTTTGTTTCCAAAACAAAGACTTTTCGTATTCTGACAATTTAAACCAGAAATATTGGAATGAAAGGCAAAAGTGAAGAAGAAAGTAAAAAATAAAGAAAGAATTCATAAATCAAATGCGGGATGACAGAAAAGGTGCAAAAAACGCTGAGATGGATAAATGAGATTCGGCCTTGTCAGGGCCCACCGGGGCCCTTTGGGGAACGTAAACAAAGATGGCGGTGATTCACTCCGTTTACAGGAAGAGAGCGCGCGGACCGTTAAAACAAAGGATTCTGTGCTTGTTTTTATTGCCGATCGACAGCAAAACAGATTTGTGATCGGCCTAATTATGTGGTGCACAATGTTGGTTAATCAACGGGCAAAGTGACCCCAAATGGTCAGGGGTCTCTGCTCACGATAAAGATAGACCGAGAAGACTATCTCCTCTGTGAGTCATGCTTTTGTTGAATCCAAAGACAAGATAGGTCGCAGGAGTTGCTGTTGGAATGCCGAACCATTTGTTACAAAATTTATTTGTTAAGTAATTCCAATTATTCATATGCGTGACCTTTTTCGTAAAATACCGTAGACAAACTTGGATTATAATAAAGTTAAAACCAGTTTAGTAACTTTCGTCTCTATTTTCTAAATTTTCTTTTCATATGTTATTAACGCCCCTTTCAACTATTCACCGCCTTCCAAATCTTTTCCTTTCATGCCATTACCGCCCCTTCAGTCATTCATCGCCTGTCCATTACCACTTTCAGAATCACATATGGTTTAGGGAATTACTGTAGAAAGGAAGAAGGTAAATCGGAGAAAATGCACGCGAGTCATTGAAAGAGGGGGTGAAGGGGGTGAGAAAAGCGACAACGTTGTCATTGGCCGTGATTAGGCCATTGTCATCCGGAGGGGCGGAAAGAATTTGCGTCGCAGCATTTGATGATTGCCGCCTGGGATAGACATCTTTTACAATTGCGGAATAATTAAACTAATAAGAAGATGGCGCCTCTCATCGAACAGCCCCAAACGTCGCTGTTTCCGCTCTCATTTCGCTTCCTCTTTTCCCTCCATCTTTCTGTCGGTCGTCACCTGTGGATTTGCATGTTAATCCTGTAAATCCTTTAATGCTGCTCTGATTGTCAGTGCCGTAATAAAAGGGAGTGGGCGTCCATCTTTTGTCTCTCGGCTTTCATAACGCTAAGATTAATAAATCCTTTACTGGTTTTCAAATACTTTTTATAGTTTTAATCTTCCCTACGTCCGTCCAAGATTTCGTTACACTCAGAATTTTCCGGAAGTTATCCTATTATAAAATTCACTCTTTCATTGTTCAACAAAAAACTAAAAAAGGCACAGTTGACCGTTGACGATTTCAGAGTTGCCAACTTAAGGGTTCAAAGCACAAAATTAAACCCACGGATGGGGTTTTCAAAGAATTTTTAGCTTAAAAATATGAAAATTAATTGATTTATATAAGTTGAATTTCTTTAAAAAGAATAAGGAAAATTTATAAAGGTATAAAAATATGTATGAGCGGTCCAATTAACCGCCTCAATCGTGAAAGTTGGAAATTCAAACGATGCATTTGCATTTTTGATTTCATCATTAAAAGAATAAATCCTGAGGTTATTTTCTGACTCTTAATCAAACTACAGTGTTTCTTTGCCAGTTTTACCCCCTTAAAATATCGGTAATGACCTTCTTAACCCTAACGTGACCATTAAATTCTCTCGCATTTTTTCGATTTTATGTAATTGAGAATCTATGCTTTCGTTAATTTGAAATTATTTCTCGAGTTTCGATATCAGTTTTCCATCTTTTGTGTATCGATATTCAATAATAAATTCAGTAAAAAAGTCACGGCCTCAATATGGGGTTGGGGTGTCTGAATGCCGAAAGGCGTAGGAGAAGAAACAATAGATAATGGGAAAAAAGGTGAGATAGAAGATGAAGAAATAAGTTTTAAAATATCGTTAAATAGTAGTTTTGAAGTGGTCGCCTCGAAGAAACCGCATTTGATGAAGTTTCTTGTTTGTATAATTTTTCTTTAATAAAGGTCAACCACTCTTCTCTTTCGATTGTTTGTATTTGTAATTTGTTTGTTTGATAAAAAAACTAACAAAATGGTAAAACAGTATTTGTCAGCAATGACAACTGGACTCGAGTGAGTGTTCACACCAAACACTTCCGAGCCTTTTTCGAAAGGGAAACTCCTCAAACGAATTTGGAATCAGCTGCATTTGAGCTCTGAAATGGTTAAAAGCTCACTTAGAAAAGCACATAAAAGTTTTGAGGGGATCAGATGCAATGAAAGTGGTGAAATGTGTTATGGAATTGAAATCCTCCGGGGCCAAAGGAACGGGAAAAGGAACAAAGGAAAGAACAGGTGGCCAATGGTCTGTGCCAAACCAAAAGCATTACCAAACCAGTGTTAGTGTTTTAGAGTGTGTTTTGATGTTTGTGTAAATGTTATTGACCAGTCATTGGTTGAATAAAAAGCAAACATTTATTTCTTTCCCACGATCTAACAACAACTGCACTGTCAAAACGCTTTCGGTTTCCAAATTGGCAAAAACATAAATAAATTTTTTGCAACTTTTAATTCCGAAAATTTATGTTTGACATTAGGCTCAATTTCAGAAATAAGTTTAATTATTTATCTTTTTAAATTTTTTTCAGACGCATTCAGCAAAGTACCGCCCCTAAAATTTTCGGACCCTCTCTGGGGCGGATTTTGAGTATAAGTATAATTGTGGAACATTTCGACTTACATAAATAGGGCGAAGTTGAGAAATCCTTATTTAAAAAAAAAAAACAAAATCTTACTTTATGTAATTTTATAGTGTTTTTCCTTTCCGCACAGTCGAAAAATTGTTCTCTAACGTTTCCTTCCAACAAAATCTGCTCGCATTTGTTAAGTTTATCGAGTTTATTATATTTCTTTACATTTTTTAACCCTTTACAAACCCTAATGAAATATTAAACATTATAAATGAATAAAAACAATATTCTGACCACCATAAATAAATAAACTTAAATTTACTACATTTTAATTAATTTCGTGAGAAAATGTGAGGGAAAAGTTACGCTTCAGTAACTTTCATTCACATACTCTAATGTCCCGCGAGTGCAAAGGGTTATCACTTATAATTTATATACAAATATCCCCGCGTGTCGCCCCCTCAAACTCTCCACACTTCCCACACCTCCTCACATCCAAAAAAAGGGAGAGAACCCGAGCAGTGCCTTCGCCCCCTCGCCCCCGATCAGCAACCCCGTCAACCCCAACATGAAAATCACCTCCACTCCTCACTTAGTCAACTGCTTATGCCGCCGCCATTTCCACTTGCGAAAGCTCCCCGAAAGCTGACTTCGTCAAGCGAAGCTTCGAAACCGCGAGCGACGTGGTCAGCAAATGCGAGGCGACTGTTCGCGAGAGGATTGCTGTCGCGGGACGAGAGCAGGGACAGGGGCGTAAGCAGTTGCTGACGTGGGGTGGAAGGCTTTGCTGAGGTTCCCGAAAGGTTGGTGGGATCGGTATAAACAATGCGGGGCCTCAGAGGCCCCATTTTCGGGCTACTGATAAACTTTTTGACTTTTTTCGGAAACTTTCCCCCATTACTGAAATTTTTTTTAACAAAAAGCATTCTATAAAACACAAGTCATAACTGTCTCTATGTTAGAAAATATGGGAATTTCGCCTAAAAGAGCACTTTGTGCATCCGAGGGTTAATAAAAACTGGACATGTCGACAAATAAACAAATAAATAAATTAATAAATAGAACGAAAACGCACTCAATTATGTAAACAAACAACAATAAATAAATAAACAAACACAAAATTAATTAATAAATAATGTGAGAATCAATTCAAATAAATTGACGACCGTTCAAATAGTGTCGTCAATATATAAACAAATATAAATATGGATTTTAATTAATTTTATTATAGTCGCCACACCTTTTTTCTAACCTTTAATAAATATTCTAAGAAAAAGTAATGGAATAGAGTACAGAAGGAAGAAAGATTAGACCAAAGATGGGTACCTTTTTACATTTAGAGGCCGCATTAGGCAGAATAGTCTAAGAATGGGACTTTTATGAAAATATTATAGCTTTTATTAAAATATACAGAAAAAATAAAATATATACTAAAATGCCATTTTTTCCAGGTTCACAAAGGCGCACAAGAAACTCCCCACCTCTGAATTAGACCAAAGAAGGAAGTGGAAGATCATGTGATTTTGCAGCAGAAGGCAAAAGTATTATTAATTCGTGGGAAGTGTGAGGTAAGGACCAAAAGCTGGCGAAAGCTGTTAAAAGGATGCTTTCGACGTTATTCTTTGTGAATGAAAAGCTCTCGAAAGTTTTCCTTCCTATGGGAAATAATTAAGTGGATGAATAACAGTGAGTAAGCGGAGGAGCAACAGCATTTCTGCTGCTCAATTATAAAAATGGATTTGTCTGATAATAGACCCGGACTTCGGATGGAAATAAAATTCAGGGCCGAATTGAAATATTATTTACGATCTTTCGGGTTACGTGAATTTTTTAGGCGCGTCATCAGTTTTCGGCTGTTCGCTGTGCTTCCCGATGTCATCGCCAGGGGCGCTGCGGGTCGTATTACCGTTAAATATTCTTTTCATTTCAACTGTCTCCAAATGTCGTACAGTGCTGAATTCGAGGGCGGTGGTTCATGTGATACAGGAAGAATAATAGTCGGGCACTTTTGATTTCTTTTTGGAGATAACAGTGAACCACAGAATGGCGTTACGTCGTCTGCTGTGAGAGAGAACCGTTGGCGTGAAGAGGTTTTTCAAGAAGTCAGAACAGAACAGTTGGAAACAATTAGGTCAGCAGCTATTAAACTGATGCATAAATGCGTTAATAAAAACAGAGGCAACAAAAGATGAATGGATACATAAACAAACACATAAAAACACATAGATAAAAAGATAAGTAAATAAATAACCAAAAACGACTATGAATTAAACTTTTAATTAATGTTTTGACTTTAATTTTAATTAGAGTCGCTACCCCTTTTTTCTTTGGCCTTCAATAACTCTGCAAACAATAAATTTGGTCAGCAAACTGGAAAAACGGCCTGTTGAGATAGAAAGCAATAAAACAGAGTTCGTACATGTATAAAACATGATTGCTTTTCATCCACGTGTTAAAGTGTCTAAACAAACATATTCTGAAAAGGTGGGGAAGGGCGGGGTGAGTTTTCCCTCCACCCTTAAGTCAGCATTCCCTCTCTGATTGACCTCTTATGGGAATATTCGCGACCTTCGAACGCTTTCTTCTAATTGCCTTCGTTACGAAGACGAATCTTCCGAGGGTGACCTTCCGCCGAGTCATCCCGCAAGGAATCAAATGATCCCATAACTCAACGTTTTTCTGACGCTTCTCCGATTTCTGCCTCCGATGAATAATCGAAACTTTGTCGGGAGAACGCAAATGAGGAATCGAACGGCATTGTCCGAACGCGGACAGTTCGGAGTTGGGCGGAAAATCGAGCCTTTCCACCCCCGAGAGAAAGAGATAAGATGCCCCAGGGGTTAATGCACCTCAATGACGGCAGCGGCTCATGTTCGAGGCGGAGATAACAAATGGCTCCCCTCATCAGTTTTTTATTTTCATGTGAATTTGTGACGCGGGTCGGATTAATGACGGATAGGGTGGAGGAGACCTTGGCAAGTGCCGAAGGTAAAGTAATTGAGCGGGGGTTCTGTTTCCTTTCCTTCCCCTCTTTGAAATTAATTAAATGTCGATCCGCTCGTGGAGAGGGCTGTGACGTACGGGCGGGGGTGAGATGCAAATGCAGTGCATCCACCCCTACAACAATTATTTCATACTGACAAGTGAAGGAAATGAGTATCAAAATACAATTACATAAAAATGTTATTATAAAATACTGTATAATACATTAAATATGAATATATAAAGGTGGTGTTGTTGTCCTTAAGTTTGTCTGAAGTTTAAAAGTCAAAGACACGGCGATGACTGAAGCAAAACCACCCTTATCCGCAACCCCTGATGCGAAATGCTCTGCAAACACCGATGAAAACGCCGCTGTCCAACTACCTCCTGTACCTGTACCGTTTGAAGTGGAACCACAGCTGGAAAATGTTGTTGTGGAACTGACACCTGAAGCCCCTTTTGTAGGAGTATTCCCACTCTCTGTTGACTATTTTGAAGGCTATGTCTTCGTAGGGCGGCCCCGCGTGGAATCGGAGGACTGCGAAGTCTTTGTTGTCCGAACAGGCAGTCTGGAAACAGAATCGAATCAGTGAATGCTGACGAGACCATGCAAGAAATCATTTATGCGCTCGGTCAAACTCACCAGAAAGTACTCTGGAGTGGTGTTTTTGTCTATCAGATCCGGATAAAAGATGTTGAATTTGTACCCCTGGACGATTTTCGGGGGCGGATTGTCCATATCGTAGTGGGTTTGGTTGTATTTATTCCATTCGAAACCTGTGTGCACTCTGTTGAAGTATCTCGGCTTCCTCGGCCTGTACTTGTCTGACCAGAGGTACATTTGGGTGTCCAGGGCAGACTCCACAGAAAACTCCACTTCGTCTCCGGTCATTCCTTTCCGCGCTTCCTGATGAAGCACTCTTTCTTCGGCCGTCATTATATTCTGCAGAGTAAAATTTCACAGGTTTAGGTTTAGGTATTTTATTTCATAGAAAATCTTTTATTTGAAAATATTTGGTAACTTTTTTATTTCAAATCTGTAAAGGCTTTCATAACTGACTGCTCATTTCAAAGTGACTCCACTGGGAAATTTCAACCTCTGTGATCAATTGGACCATTTATAAAAATTAAAGATGGCAGTCTTTGTTTACTGAAATAAAATCGTGCAAATTTCAAGGGGTTCACTCGAACGAGACAGCTGCAACCTGATTTTAAAAATATTCATTTCATGTTGCATGTTCAATTTTTGGCCATGTGTTAAACTCTATTCAGACTTTTGGGATTTGTTTAGGTAATAAAGCCGATCCCTACCTCCACTCTTTGTCCGGTACCCAACACCTGGTTCCTCGCAAACGTCAGCCGCTGAATGTCGTCCTCCTCGTTCGTCACCAACGTCCCCGGCTCCAAATCGGAGGGGTTAATGTACGTGGGGCTGTAGCCCCCGGACTCGTAGTCCGCGAAGCACTCCCCCAACATGTCGCTCGCCGTCGTCTGCTCCTCCCTCTCCCTCTCCTCCCCCTCCTCCCTCCCCTCCTCCTCCTCCTCCTCCGAGCTCTGCGACGAGGGCTCCCTCTTCACCCTCTCCTCCGCGTCCGACGCCCCCGCGCCCCCCGCCACCCCCTGCTCCGCCTTCAGCATTTCCAGCTTGTGCCTCAGATTCTCCTGGTGCCTGTCCCTGAGCCGCGCCCTCGCCATGTGGGCCTTCAGCTGCGACAGCAACGACTCCCAGTACCCGATGTCTATGCCGTCCGTCTTGCAGGTGATCTTTGACTCTATCTGCTTTTGCAGGGCCTCCAACTGGGGCGCCGTCTTCCCTTTGAAGACAGAGGCGACGTCAGCGGCCACCGACTGATGGATGCCCTCCCTCCGGCCGACAGCGACCTCGTAATCGCTCTGTCGTTCCAACTTCCTCAGTTTCTTCAATTCGTCCTCGACTATGACGGTAATGTCATTCCAGTAATCCAAGTTCCTTCCCTTTTCAAGCTCTTTGTAGACTTTAATGTCTTCTATGAGGTCTTCCAAGTCTTTGGTGGTGAGTCCATTGAGATAAGTGTAGGGTTCATGCATTTCAACTGCATCCACTTCCTCCTCTGCACTTATGTACTTGGCCAGGAGATCAATGGGCTTGGCTCTTCCATCCTGAATCCTGATCTTGGACCTAAGGCGAGCCTGCTCCAAGTGGAACTGATCTTCCTGTCTCTCCCATTCCTGGAATTGGGCTGCTTCCTTGTTTCTTTGCATGAGGGCCATTTCTTCCTCTCTTTGATGCCTCTCAAGTTCCCTCTCCTGTCTTCTTTTTTTGACCTTTTCAAGCTCTCTCTTGTTCTCTTCCTGCTTCTCTCTGTTTCTCTTCTCAATTTCTTCATGACTGACTCCAGTCAAACCGTCTCTGTCAAGCTTTTTCTTCCAGACAAATGTGTCCAATAAATTGGCATCACCAAATGGATTGTCAGTATTTGTGTAATGCAAATAGTCACTATCCCATCCCATTCTCTCCTTTCTTTTTCTTTCCTTTGCTTCTTTCTTTTTCAATCGCCTCAGCCTTTTTTCCTCAGGAGTTTCCCTCATCTTTGCCAATTCTTTTAATTTCTTGAGACTTTCTGCCTTCTTTAATCTCTCCTTTTGTAAGAGTTTTAACAGCCTAATGGAGTCATCCGAAGATGACTCCGTTTTCTTTGATTTAGAACTCATCTCGAGTCGTAGAGTAATTATTATTTTATTTTTAATTAATAATTATTTACCTTTTTATGTCAGAGGGATGTTACTAGCACTAAAAACGTTTTAAAATATTTGAAAACATAACCTAACGACTTCATCATAATAAATATCCACCATTTTAAATTCAAAGATGTCGTCACCAACTCAGTTAAGCAATTTCAATATTTTCCATTAAATTAAATTCCTACATTTCTCTATTATTTTAATTGTGACACAATCAAGTTAAATTGTTTTTTTTTTAAGAGAGAATTTGTATTGTTCTTAAATATTATGAAAATGAATAAATGGAAATATTATTAGTGAAAAGTTGTTTAACTAATTCTGTTTGTTCTGACGCATGCGCAAATGCAATGTAGAATGACTGTTATTCGTTTGTTGGTGTAACGGCCGAGGCAAAGTTAAGTGCGCGAAAGTGTTTATTTTCACAAGTTTCATATTGATATCTTTATAGAAAAATGTCAGGCAACGAATTTTACTATTCTCCCAAGTATTATGACGACAAATATGAATACAGGTGCGTTTTTACTGGACTAAATGAAAAGGAAATGGCTAGAAGCAACCTTCTCGTGTTGTGTCTTGTCGAAACCGAGCATGGATAACCCAAACTTGTTTTCCAATTCAAAGTCAATCACTTTCAGTTCGACAGTGGAAAAGGTTCAGTTCACAGGAAAAGATCAGGACGCCCATTGCCTGTTTTTGACGATTGGAAAACGAGAGAACGACCGGTGGTATCATTCACATGTTTAGCGTCTCTTGGATTTACCGCCCAAACGCGAAACGTCTGCTCCTCCATTATTTGCTTCCGTTTGTTTAGCTAATTCCCTTCCGGGAAGTGCTTTATGTCGTTTTAACCCTTATTAGAACGAATTGCTGCAGCACATTCAGTTAACACTCTGTGGGCTTCGAATTCTTATTCATAATAATGGAATGCCAGTTATGTTCAAGGTCATCCTTTATTTGATTGACAGTTGAGACTGGAAATTGTCATTTGGCCGTTATCAACAACTCTTCATGAGGGGTTTATTTTCTTGCAAATTTCGTCCTTTGTGCTTATTATTTGATTGCTTACTCTCTCAGGTTATTAGATTGAGTGCAAAGCTGAATTGCTATGTGTTGGGCAATTTGCAAAGGAATTTCCGCAACCCTTAATTCTTTGCAATTTTTCATTATGATTTCACCCTTCAATCATTTTGAAAATGTTGTGTTACAAACTGTGATGCCTGTCATGCAAATTTGGGGCATGTTTCACATGAGATTTGTGGAATTTTCTAATTTGCTAATGAGAATTAAAGAATAAGAACTTTTCAAGTTGTGGTTTTCTTTTATAGATTAATACTTTCCTTTTAAATTGAGAAATTTATGTCTTAGCCAAAAAAGCAGGTGTTTATATCAATGGTTTGATTTCCTTTGAGTTTTTGATATATTCCTTTGCTTGTTGATGTAAAGTCACATGAGAAAACTAATTTTGAAAAACCAAATGATTACAGTGATTGAAAAACCTCATAATCTGTCTAATTCTTTCATTGTCAAACACTGATGCATAAATGAAACCCTTTTGAAAGCATTTCCTGTCATGAAAATGGCTGCCAGTTTGTTTGTCTATGGTTGTTAATGGATTTTTGATTCAAAACTTAATAATTATTGTAAAGAATAAAAAAATGATGATATAGTGGCCAAATCAGTCGGAATCTGTCACTGAATGGAAAAACATTTTTGTTTTTATAAGTTCAGTTGTAACTGAAGATTATATGATTTGTATGTGTTTCAGACATGTTGTATTACCCAAAGAGTTGGTGAAACTCATTCCAAAATCCCATCTGATGAGTGAAAAGGAGTGGAGGGACATTGGAATACAGCAGAGTGAAGGATGGATTCACTACATGGTGCACAAGCCAGGTAGGCGGGGCCCCGGGGGCGGCGGCGCCGCTTTCAGGGCCCCTCTCAGTTGCGTTCTGTTTCAGAGCCCCACATCGTCCTCTTCAAGCGGCCAATCACGAGTCAGCCGCCGAACAGAGTATGAGGGCGGTTGTTTGTTTTGGTGGCGGTCGATGGGAGAATGAAAGACGGTTGGATGGGGAAGGAAGGACATAAATTAAGCTTGATTTTGGGTTTTAGTTTATAGTCAGCCTTAGTTTTTGTGCTTAGATTTCCACTCATTGTAAGCCTTTTTCATTTATATTCATCTCATTCTCTTCCTCCTTTTAAAGTTTAGAAATAATAAATAAACTTTTTGTATTAAACAAAAAATTAAAAAAATGTAAAAATGTTGAATTATTAATACTTGATTTTATAGTTACTTGTAAGTTTAGCAATTAAGATGTAATATTTGTGCTGCTATTAAATAAATTAGGTTTTATGTAGACGAGTCTTCTGTCTTCTGCTCATTCACACTCACTCCGATCGACTGCTCACAATCACAGAAACCTGCATACAACAGCCCTGCTCTAAATTATATTAATGCCATTGTAATGGTTGTAATATGAAGACAACCAAGTTAAGATAAAGCAAAGGGGGTTTATTAACTGCGACTTCGCTCCTCAGCTCCTCTGCATGACCGGCCTGCTCGTGTCTATCTCCACTTCCCTCTGCAGCTTCGGCGGCAGCTCCCGGTATATCGCCTCGGGCACTTGATCTGAAAGCCACCACACGTGAGCACCACTCACCGGCCGCCACCCGCCCCCCACTCACCGTTGCATCTGTACACGAGGTCCGACCAGATGATCATCTCCTGCGAGAAGGAGAACACCCCCAGCCTGCCCCCCTTGAGGGTGGAGTCGAAGACGTTCCCCGTGTCGGCGATCATGTGCTCGCCCTCGAATATCCTCAGCCGGATGAGGCCGATCTTCGGCCGGTGGAGCAGCAGCCACCTGTAGGCCGTCTTCTCCTTCCAGCCCACCTTCCGGGGGTCCTTCCACAGGAGCCTCACTTGGTCCTCCGTGTCCCCGGTGTGCCACAGGGAGTTCCTCAGCATCTCTCCCGGCCCCGTGCCCGACTGGACGAGCTTCAGCTGAATGCCGGGCTCTGCCACCGCTCTGAAGGGAGTGGCCTGCCAGTAGGTCTGCGTGTTCTTCTTCCACATTACCGTGTAGAACTTGTGGTTGTCCTGGTAGCTGATATTGTTCATTACGGAATTTTAATCATTATAAACCAGTTAGCAGGGAGTCAGCCACGGCCTTTAGTATAAGGGCCTTCAGACTTGACACTTAGTGTTTTTTGGGTTGTTTTGTGTAAAACCTAATTTTGTCGTGAGCTAGGTAGGAAAAAAGCAAACGTACCTGAAAATAAATCCAACGTAGTCGTCGTCGATTTCCGTGTCGACAAAAAATGTTCCCTCGAAATCGACTCCTCCAAAGGCATCGTAACCTGAAACGGAAGGAACGACGTCATTGGGCGGTTCTTTGAGGGATGAATCCTTTAGAAACTCACCCACTGCCAACCCGGGGTCGCTGTTCATTGTCTGAACGATTTCAGCACCCTTGTTGTAGATGACCCAGTTGGGGTCGATCTGCGACTCGCCCTCTGGGTCGAGAACGACCGTCTGGTAAGTCCTGAAACAATTGGAAAAATCATTTTTTGATCAGTCAACCAAAGCCTAAGTCTAAAGTCTACCTGAAATCCGTGGAAAATATTTTAGAATTGTTGGGACAGTTGTCGAGGTAGTTGGGGACTTTGTCCAAATCGAAATCATCCTGGCAGAGGTCGCCGACTCCATCGCCTGGAACAAGACATCGGGGTGAGTGGGGGTTGAAGGGCGGGGGATGATGGTTGCGTACCGTCAAGGTCTTCCTGATTGGGGTTGTAGGCGTAGGGGCAGTTGTCTCTCTGATTGGCGACTCCGTCCCCGTCAGCATCGCTGTCGCACTCGTCTCCTCTGCCGTCCCCGTCCGTGTCCAGCTGATCGCTGTTGGGGACTTTGGGACAGTTGTCCACTGTGTCCTGAATGCCGTCCCTGGTGACAACGACAGAAGCTTTTGTTTTTTCCTCTTGTTCTAGAAAGGCTCTTCTCACGTACCTGTCTCTGTCGATGTCGCTGTCGCAGGCGTCGCCGACCAAATCATTGTCGCTGTCGAACTGATTGGCATTGGCCACAGTGGGACAGTTGTCGCAGACGTCCCCTAGCCCATCTCTGTCCCTGTCTCTCTGGTCGGGGTTGGCGTGCCGCGGGCAGTTGTCCAGACGGTTAATTATACCTGCAACAATCACCAGGTGAGGGTGGCCATAAAGGGGTGCAAAGAGCGACCTCTTACCGTCGTTGTCTATGTCGTCGTCGCAGGCGTCCCCTATGCCGTCTTTGTCAACGTCCTCCTGGTCGAGATTGGGGACCGTGGGGCAGTTGTCGCAGGCGTCGCCTTGCTTGTCCGCCCCGTCCATGTCGCTGTCCAGCTGATCGGGGTTGGGCACGAGGGGGCAGTTGTCGGGGCTGTTGAGGATGCCATCGTTGTCTGCGTCGGGGTCGCAGGCGTCTCCGATGCGGTCTCCGTCGGCGTCCTCTTGTCCGGAGTTGGGTATAGTGACGCAGTTGTCCTGAGGGGAGGGAGGGAGGGTAAGTGGGGATGTTTGCTTCTGATTGTGGGTTAGGGGTTACCTGTCGGCATCTGGCGTCGGAACAGCCCAAATCCCGGTCAGGCCATCCGTCCAAATCTCTGTCGAGACCGCAGATCCTCCCATCGCCGGCAAAACCCACTTTGCACTGAAATGCAGAGTTTGTGTTTGTTCATTCCAAAAATGCTCACACGTGTGAGGGGCTCACCTTGCACGTGTATGAGTTTTGTCTGGTGTGTCTGTGGCACTCGGCGTTGGTGTCACATTGAGTTCCGTCGGGGCACAGCCCGGGAGAGTTCCTGCAGCCAAGTGTCTGATTCCCCGTGTATCCCGACCTGCAGCTCCCGCAGATGAAGGAGCCCTGGAACAGAACAGAGCGGTGAGTCTGTGGGCGGTGGCGCAGAGCTGTGTCGGTGTGTGCTCACCTCTGTGTTGGTGCAGATTGAGTTGGGGGCGCAGCCTCCGTTCCTTCCGTCGGAGCACTCGTCAATGTCGTAGCATCTCTGTCTCATCCTGACGGCCTCGTCCAGCCCCACTCCTTGGAAACCGGGACTTCCGGTGAATCCCGGGGGACAGGGATCGCATCTGAATCCGGGGGAGAGGTTGGTGCACCTGACTCTGGGGTCGCAGGGCTCTGCTAAATCGCACTGGAAAACGAAACAATGTTCAGAGCTTTTCTGTGGCTCTGATGTGACTCTTGTCAGAGATAGGGGGTTTTATATTCCTTTTTTTAAGGATTTTGTTGTTCGATTGCGGTGAAAAGAGAAGAAAGCGAAGGAGAAGGGAAGAGATAGAGGGAGAGATAAAAAGGAAGTGAGCGAAAAATGTCAGAACGAAACTCAAAACGACACAAGAAAAAAGGATGGAAGAATGGGAGGAATAAATAAATAACAAATTGAAAAATGTTTATTTATTAACTTTCAGCAAACTACAAAGTGCAACTGACTACTTTTACAGAAAATTATTAATTAGTATTTGTTTAATTATTCCTCCCATTTGATATATTAAATCTTATTTTAGATCAAAAGCACCTAATTATTCTCACACTCATCGACTCATTAATTACTTTCTATTCCGCGTTATGCATTAAGTTTCTTCGAAAGCTCTTTTCCTGCAAATAAGATTTAATACTATCAAAGGGCCGCTCGAACGCCTCTCACGCGCCTCTCCATCCTTCCACACCGCTACTTCCCTGAAAACAAAGTTCACTCTCGTTACTCATTAGCATCGACTGGTTTTTACCTCGTCCAGGTCGTGGCAGGAGGTACCGTTCCCCGTCGACCCCGCCGGACACCCCCCGCAACGGTAATGGGGCGGCTCCTCCACGTCCGTGCACTGCACCCCTGAAACACCAACACGTCACTCACCGCCCACTCGCCCACCCCACCGACCATCTCCTACCTGGATGACAGGGGTTCTGCTCGCACACCCCTCTGTGCTTGCACCTCTGCCCGTCCCCGACGTACCCGCTGGGGCAGGGCCCGCACTGGAACCCCTCCACCGTGTCGTAGCAGCGGACGCCCGCGAAGCAGGGCCTGTCCTCGCAGGTGAGTCCGGGGCGACAGTTGCGGCCGTCCCCTACGTAGCCCCGGGGGCAGCGCCCGCACTGGGGCCCCTCCGCCGAGTCCCTGCACTCGACGCCGGGGAAACAAGGGGGCGGGGAGCTCCCGCACCCGTATCGGGTGTGGGACGAGGCTGGGGGTCCTGTTCGGAGAAAACGTTAAAGCGGGTGCCCAGGCGAGGAGGGAAGGGGAGGAAGCAGGAAGAGGGTGACTGGGGTGTGGTGTGCCTGGTTCACCGCCTATTGGATTAGCAATTGCGAATACTCACTTGCGCAGATGTCGCATCGCTCGAGGAGATCTCTCAGGTAGCGGATTTCTCCTCTCTGGAAGAAAAAGTAGGATTAGGTGGGGGGGGGGGGTGATGGAGGAGGGAGGAGAAGGTACGTACCTGGTGCTCGATGTCCTGCCTGAGCATCTTGATGAGCTCAATGAGGGCGTTGATGGTCTTGGCCAGGAGACTGTCTGCAAGGAGAGAGCAGGGGTGAGGGTGTGAGGGGGTGGTGGTGGGGGGGTTTGGGGTTACCTCTGTCGTCGCAGTCGTGGAAGACGGGTATGTCTCCCCTCCTGTAGGCGGCGATGTCGTTGAGGTTCGGCTGCTGCGCCTGCATTTCATCGTCGAGGCAGTTGTTCTTCTCGAGAACTTTCTCCAGACTGTCCTTGGAGTTTATGTTAATGGTAAAGTGCTTCTCCCTAAACTGGATTCGAAAGAAAATGTGATTTTATGGGTCAAGTTAAGCCTTGAACTTGGAGCGTCGGCGCCACAACAAACGCCCTGCGCCATCGCGAACCGTTGCAAATGGCAACCAAATGTGGCGCAGAGACGGAGAAACCTGTTTTCGGGCAAAGTCAGAGCTAAAAGTTCTCCGAACTAAACCATCGGGCCGCTCCCTCCATTCACAAAAAACAAACCTACGATAACTCCGGTTGGGAAACCGGACAGCCCACACTCGCTACCGATCACCGATTACTCACCACCTGGATTTGTGGGTTCTTCATCTTGTCGAACATCTCCCTCAGGCTCCTGGGGATGCGGACGGTGCCCCTCTTCATGCACTCGTGGTACAGCGTGAGGTGCCCCTCGTACGCCTCCTGGTGCACCGCCAGCAACAGACTCCCGATCACCGTCTTCGGACCGACATTCTCCAGCTCGAAGTGCTGACTCTTCGTCAGGCCCTTCTCCGCCGTCTCTACGATCACTGCAACGCACAGGGGTTGGATTGTGTTCGTGGGGAGGTGGGGGGGAGCATGCTCACCTCTGCTTGACTTTCTGTCCAGCAGGAGGACGAATTTCTGGTCGGATTTGGGGAAGTTGACGACGAGGAGCATCTCGAGACTGTTGCGCTGTCGGTGCTTGGGCCTGATGTCCTTCATTTCGATGACGAATTCATCTTCCCCGACAGCCTCTTCAATTTTCTTTCCTAATTCTGAAACAGAAGTTTGTTCCTTTGACTTGTTGCCTTTGTTACCCCAATGGGGAGCGGACGGAGGGAGAAACAAATCGCCTTCACCCACTCTAACCCAGAAACGGCAGAGCCACGTGCACCTCCAAGCTTTTCTCCCACTCGCCATTCTTCTTCTGACACGATTCCTTAAAAGGAAATCCTTTCATGGTTTGATAAAAGCGGAAACGGTGTTGTGGTCGTTGGGGACAGATCCGTACGTGGGATTCGAAAGGATGACAAATTAACCAGCGGCTCAGACGTCACTTAATATTAAACATCAAAGAAAGCTATTGTGTGGCGGGTAAAGAAGACACAGCACCGGATAAGACACTTCCAAGTTCTTGAACACTTTTGGGCGGTAGTTTTCGGCGACAAAAACGGATTCAAAAAATGGCGCCTTTCCTATAACTTATTTACTATTTCTAAAGTACTTGGGATTTTTATCTGATTGTGCCAAGTTTAATTATTTAATTATTTATTTTATTTTTAACTTCGGCCTACCGGGACCGCACTCGTGCCAACAACCGTGAATTGAAGAAAAGTAAGAAACAGAGGGAGAGTGACCGCCAAAGACTTACCGGCGTCCACAGACACAGAAGAACCGACGCCGAAATCCGCCGCGAGCAGCGCGACAACAACAAAAGCGAAAGCGAAAGCGTTCATCGTGTTTCCTTTGCTAACACGCTCTCATTTTGAGAAAAGCATCAACAATAGCAGTTGGCCTCCTCGACTGACTGAAGAGGAACTGGAGGGCCTGGCACACACGAGACGCCCACGGGCCCCCCGTGGCACGTCGTAAGGCACTTACATAACGAACTGGGATTGGCTCTCCGGTTCACTAAAAAAGGAAAAAAAAACAACTGCGCTCCCCTCCTTCCTCCTCCATGGGCAGACGAGGACTCGTCTTTGGGCCGGACTGTCGTCGTTGTCATTGGTGGCATTTCGAGAAGAGCCTCGGTTCATGCAGAAAAGAGAAAAAGAGGAAACATCCAAAAATAAATGTTGCAGAGAAAGGAGAAGAAATTATGAGAAATACAACATTCACATACTTTAAATTTTTTTCTTGAATCATGTTCCAACTCCCATCTCGTAAAAATATAAAAATTAAATTAAAAAAATTAAATTTTCTTTAAAGTTTGTTACTAAAATTTATAACTATAAATTAACTAAAAAGTTATGAAATGATTAAACTAATTACTGATAAAAAAGTGAATCTACTGTAAAAATAAAAAAAACACTTTAAAAGAAATATCTAAGAATGAGAACCGAATTAATCATAAAATCCGTTAAAATTAAAAAATTTACTCTAAAGAGGAAAAAGTAAAAAAGTTAACAATAATATTAACTCTTCCATCGCAATGTTCCCAACTCTTAATAATTTTTCTTCCTGATTTCCTTAGCAAAACCCCTAAAATTCCTACAATTACTTGAAAATTACCCTAAAAATTACTATTTTTATTAAAACAAATAATTAATTAATATTAAATGATTTATGTAATCAATCCGAAGTTTAAAAGACCTAAAAACGCCGTTGGGCTCTTTCAACCCCTAAGTTGGCAACCCTGGAATTAAACTGCCAAATCTTAACCCAAGGAAATACTCGGAGGGACGAATTAGGGAAAAAAAATTTAACAAAAGATTGCGTGAATTTATTAACAAATATAAAATCAAACATACATACAACGCCCTTTCATAAGTAATCAATAAAAATCTATATATCAATCAAACAGAATCTATATATTCCATTTAAATAAATGCTTTTAACAAACAAACTAAATAACGAAATCCGGAATGAAATTGCAACAATTCCTCTTCGTCTGAACTAACGGAAATATTCCCTAAAGGCTACAATTACTAATCCGTGAGATCGTTTCGACTATTGCCATCGAATAAGTCTTTCATTGTAGTTATTTCGCAATGTTGTCATCATTAGAGTTTGCAACTCCTCCCCGTCCCTCAAATAACAGTTAAATTCCGAATCACAATTTATAAAACTGTTTGATTCAAACATTCAAAAATATATAAAAGATTCTAAATACGACTTAACTTGATTGTCTATTGTCCAGATGCGAGCTCTTCTACTTAATCTTACACCTCGTGTAAGAATTTAATTAATTTGTATTGATAACTAGCCACTCCTCATTTTATTGAAGAATTCGATAAAACGGCCGCACCTCGAATTCAACTCAATTTCCAACGGTTAACGGCCCTTTTCAAAAAAGGCTCATAGAGTAAGAAACATCACTTCCGGTTTTTAATTAAAAATGTCCACTCTGACGAATTATAAACTTTAACTTCGAATTGATTTTGCAAAATTTTGAATCGAAAGCGGCCTTAAATCTAAATATAATCACAATTTCACTTCTCTCTCTTCTAAAACTCTATTAAAGCATTGAAAAAGCTTTGTAAAATTTTTATTTCAAAACGTTCATGAAAAGCGTGGGTTTATGAAAAATCTACAAACAAGAGTGACTTTACTTTACTTTACTTTTCTTTAACCCGCTTTTTCCGTTAGGGTCGCGGGGTTTTTGCGAACATTTTGTTCGCTTGCACAGCGCCCGAATGAACATGTAAGGTACTGTAGCGGGTGGCGAGTCCACTGACAGTACTTCACCGAGGTGTTAGCAGGTGAAGGAGGCGGAATTTCGCAGTGTTTTGCCAGACTTTCCAGGCGCAACACTACGCCATTCCGTCCTCCCAGCAGTGGTCTAGGAAACATCTGATTATTTCACACCTGCGCTGAAGAATTTCCTAACTAGTGCAAGAGCTAATTACAGGATCATGGACGTAAAGCCCAAGAGCAAGTTTGACGCCACTCTGCCTAGATTCTTAGCAGTGTCAGCAACGGGAGTAGTTAAGATATTCCTTGCTGACAATGGTAGGGTAATTGCGCCTGTGGTGTCAGCAGAAGAAGTGGCCTTTGGCTTCCCATTCTGCATGTTGGCTACTGGTATTGCGGCTTGCGTCCCATCAAGTGTCCCAGCAACACCAATCATGGTTGATGCATTGTCCTATGTCCAGTACTTGCAGTCTGCGCGTTTTGGAGCTCAGCCAGATAAAGGTAGAGCTAAGCAATTTGTGCAACTTGCTCTAAAGTCCACGCTTTGGAGTGAAGATGCAAAACTAGCCATTTGGATAGAGGTGGGTGTCCTGACACGCGCAGGCCAACTAGCAGATGCGAAAAGAGCTTCCATAGAGGAAGCTGCCAACAAATTTAATTCTTAAACATTCTTAAAATATTCATTTAAGAGAAACAAGTCACAAGAGTGACTGTGAATCAAATTTAGGAGAAAATAAAAGAGGAAATTCCTAACTGTATAAAGTTTAACCTTTTCCCAGGCTTTTTGCGCAACACGAGTCCACACAGTTTACTGTGTTATCAATCTCAAGTGGAATGCCTCATTGAAAATTGGTCGTTTGCGGCCATTACGCGCGAAGAACAAAAAGCGTTCATCACGAGGCCCCTTTTACCCGTTATACCAGTGTGAGAGAGAAAACAGAGTGGCGATGAGTGGACATACACAGCACGCATCAGTGCTCAGGGACTATTGCGATTTTGAAGCAATATTTGGGTAACCGCAAACAATACTTTACGAGAAAATTTAATATAAACTATTAACATAAGTGTCATGATAGTGAAGGCAATGCTGCTCTACTTCTCTACTTGCAATTCAACGTATAAATTAATAGATGGAGGCGATTTCCGTTCCACTGTTATCAACTTTTAAAGCGTAAGCGCAAGCAAAAAAGTCTCAGGGAGTGTTTTCGCAAGGGAATCGTCAGGCGACAACGTCTTCGCACAACCAATCAAGCGATTTCCTGCGATGTCTCTGAAGTGATCGACATGGAAAGTGGATGCAGCAATGTTTTCGCCACATCCGCAGGAAATTTAACACTATTTAGAAGACATCATAGCACGAACGACTTGTAGGTGGCGGTCCAGGAGGTGACTGTTGTCCAGGGAGGAAACTGCGCGAGCATCCTCTTGAAAGACGGCTGTGTCTTCCGCGGCCCGTGCAAGAAGTGACTGGTGAGGGCCAAGTCCATCAGAGTTTCGTTGTAATTTCCTACCTGCGAACGGATCGTGAGGTGAAAAACCAACAAAAGCCATCGCAAACGCGTGGAGGTTTACCTTAAAATCAAAAGAAACGACCCAAGACTCCGGGTCAGAGGAGCTAGCGTAATATACAAAGAAAGTGTCCTGGCCCTTCCACGTGGGGCCCTTGACGGGGCCCTCGTCGTTGAGTGACCACCGGACGAAGGCGACGTTAGCCCTGGGAGACACCATCAGACCCATATGGTCGGGCCCTTTTATTTCCAAAGTGATTCTCTCCACATTCTCACCGACAGCTCCTCTCCACACCACTTTTAAACTCGTATCTTTTTCGATTACCGGCGGATGAGCGGGAATCCAATGTGTTTTCCTGAAAGTATTCTTCCGTTAGTGCGCGTCCACTCCCTCGAAATGACATGCAAAGAGACCCACTTTATGAAACTAAGGACTGGCATCAGGTAAGGCAATCCGCAGTAGAGGTACTCCTCGCAGTCTTCGTCTATCAGCCTCGCCTCCCGCATCTCGCCCACGTAGGCCTTCACGCTGTGAGGACTGTTGTAGTCGTGATCCACCACCCAGTAGCCCGACTCAGTGCTTATTTGTTCGCCCAAACGATTGAAAAATGTCCTCTGGGTGTGCTGCGAACAAGAGAGGAGGTCAGAACAAACCATGGAGCGCGAGGGTCGAGGCGCAACGCTCACCAGGATCATGTATCTCTGTGGTCTCGGCGCGAGGTAGTCGCCGGAATAGGGAAACCCCAGCGGGGTGCAGAGGAGAAGCACAAGGGAGGCCATGAACACAGCGGTCAGTCCGGTGAAAACCTTCTTAGGGTTTGTCAGTAAAATGACTATTGGAGTCTGCAAGAGATGATAGTGTTTAGAAAGAGTGAGGGGGCGGTGGTGACGCGGTCCACTTACAACGTGAGCAAATAACATCGAGAAGGTGAGGTTGGCGAACAAGGCGATGACCATCTCCGAGTTGAGACTCGCCCCCGACCGTCCCATGATGGGGATGAAGAGAGATAAGCACCCCACTTGTATGCTGATATGTTGGACGACAGGCAGGGCGGTGCTGGCCAGCAAAAAGGCGAGCCACTTCCAGTCGGGCCCTGAAAGGAGCAGAAGAGATGCAGTCGGTTGGGGGTTGTTGGGGGAGGGGGAGGGGGGAGGGGAGGGATCAGCCACCTCTGTCGAGAGGAGATTTCCAGAGGCGATGGATGAGGATGCCGAGGCAGGGCCCGAAGACCCACATCCAGGCAATGTAGCCGGATCTTATTCTGAGGACGACACAAAGCAACAAAATGGCCGTCCAACAAATCTGATAAACGTCGAAATACATCTGAAAGAGAACCATTCGACATCGAATGACCTGAAAGCAAAAAAAAAAACAAAGTTACAGAGAAAGAAAGAAAAACCGTTTAAAAACAACACAAAACTCGCTTTCTTTTTAATAACTCCAAAAGGGGTTTGACTTTCTTTTTGTAATGTTGGCAATCCTTCATCCGCCGTTGGTGCAACGACTGTCAACTTACTAATTATTAACTGTTTATTATTTCAAGCATGTCATGATTACGAAATGATTGTGAGACATTCAATAAAAAGAACTCCATAAAAAAATGGCTTTCGCTTCTTTCTCACCGACAACGCCATTTAATTATTATTATATTAATCATTTATATTTATTTTTCATTGGGGGAAACACCAAAAATTCCTTTGGCTTTTTTAAATCAACACTACGCTTTCTTTCCGTTAATTTTCAATGATTGCCAACTTCCGGGGTGAGCAGTTATCAACAAAATGTTATTTTCGAATGTAATAAAAAATTGGGAAATATTATTAGCCGTCATAAAATAAATATTTTTGATGTATGTTTATTCCTCATCTGAGCGTTGTGGTACGAAACGTACTGGTTTCGACTTCGCATTTGATTTCTTTGTTATTCTGTTTTCGGATACGCGTCAGAAGTTTCATTCAAAAAATTCTTTTTATCACCGCTGAGTCATCTTATTTTGCGATAAACATTTTAGAAGCGGAAAGGAGCATTTTAGTACAGATACACTTTCAGTCTATCACTGATAGAAACGTATAATACTCGAAATGTACCTTCAGATAATTTTTGATGGAAATCGCCAAACATAAGTGCGAATACTTTTTTGTATAATGAAAGAATTAAAGGAATTTCCCGTAAATCTCTGACTCAAAATAAGTGAGAGTTATTCGAAAGACCAAATTTTTACATAAAGTGTTTGTTTCAGTAAATTACAGCATTGAGAGATTGTTTCCTCTCAACTTACTTTCAAAAACTTTTCCGAGAAATAGTGCTGAATGCCCATATTGGCCACCGTGGATGGCACCACATACAGGAACACAACCCAGATGGGCCTCCCGTACCAACTCATCGACTTCCCAATCACAGAAAGGAAACCGGAAACGCAGACCACAACACCGACGCTGCACGTTCCTCCCAACAGCACAGCGCCCAACGTCCGCCCCAGGTACTCCAGGTACATCTTCACCGGCACTTCTGCAAACCCAACCCGTTAGTCTCTCTCTCGGTGAGGATCCCATCCCTCTCTCGGAGCAATACCTTTCCTTCGAGCGTCCAAACAGCTGACGGCCAGCAGGAGGACGGACAGAGCCACCGTCGAAATGTTGAGCAAAGTGCCGACTTCTTCCGACCACCGCACGAGGTACAGTCCCAGCACATCGAAGTAGATCATGTTGCCCGCCCTGTGCCTGGCCACGTCCTTCATCTCCTCGGCGTTGGCCAGGCCCTTGGCGAGGGCGAGCATGTTCTCCCCCGTCCTCTGCAGGGCGCCCAGGGGGATCTGATCCACGTCGTCGTACTTTGTGTGGTACACGTAGCCGTTCGTCGACCAGGCGAAGTCCAGCCCTGGAAAGAGACCAAACATCGGCTGTTTGTCCCCATTGAAAGGGCGTTCAAAGATGGAGTCGTGAGGGCCTCATTTGGCGCAGTCGAGCTTCGCACGAACTTTGGACTTTGGATGATCGGTCGATCCTCCATTGCTTACTCTGGATGAACCAGATTCCCTTCGCAAGGTCCTTTCGCCTCACCTTGTGATTTACATCCAGGCGATAATTCCCTACTTGAAAGAGAACAATTCATGTTCACTTTTCAAGAATTTAAACAATTTCTCTTATTCGCGTTAACTAATCCAACCTCGCGAACGAAGGAGACAATGCAACACTTATGGAGCTCTGAGAATGGAATGCTCTACAAAGAAACCGATGTCACCTCCATTTCCGGTTTGTAATTGTCAGTTCAGTCTTTTTTTTAGTATTCATTTGGAGACAGAGTTTTGTATTAATATTTTAACGGTGAATCTTTTTTTTTCCAACTTTCAATAACGTCCGACCTCATCCAGAGAGTATGTTTTGCTGATAACGATGTCATAAAAAAGCTCACCGGAAACGTTTCCGAAGTCCCGGAAAACTCTGAAATCTGTGTCCCCCGGGATGAGACCGCTTTCGAACACTTCCTGCGCCATAGACGACGCAAACGGATGCAGAACGCTTTTTGCATATACCTGAAAAGGAACAGCAGTTTGTGCATCTCTTTTTCAGGGAAAAGATGACCGGAAAGACTCAACTCAATTATTCACAACTCCTCCCGATTAATTAACGGCAGCAAAACAAAATTGTTTTCTCTTTCCCGGGACCGGATGCGGTCATTAGAGGAAGCAAACGATTCATAAGAAAGTTATAATGAATTCGTACGCAGGAAATGAATTAAAACTCGATTAGTTGGCCGAATATCAGAGGTGCGACATTTGTTGTCACAAAGACTGCTTCTTTGTTTCTTTGGCTGTTTTAATGGAATGAATCAGCATCTGGACACTCTCTGGTGCAATTCTTCATTTCGAACAGAGAAATGGTGCAGTGTTTGAGTTTTTGCTGCATTGCTATTGATATTTCAATTAAAAGTATTTTTATCGCCTTTCATCTCTTCACTCATTTTTAATACTATATTCTTGTCAGGAATACTGTGGGAAATCATTAAATTTTAACTGAAATGGGCGATATAAAACTCAAAGTTCGGCCCATGGTGAGGTGAGTAAAACACCAAAATGGCGCCACAGAACCGCCCTTATTCTCTGTGAACCCATTCAAACTCCCGAATTCCAATGCATTTTTCAAATGGGAAATCACGCGAATCACGCACACACAGTCCATCATCAATTATTTGTTTGGCATTTCCTCCCTCAGCAATTACCTCCATGATCCAAGGGCTGTTCGGCCCAGACTGGAACAGCACCTCCCGCCCCCCCGCCCCGCACGCCTCCAAATTCACGAACGCCCGCACTTCCCTCGCCCACTTGTGCTTCGTGATGAACCCGTGGGACCCGTGCATCAGGTTCTCCTCCGCCCCGTTGAACAGAAATATTATGTTGTGCTCCAACCGCTCGCTCGACTTGGACAGCACCTCCAGGATCTCCAGCAGCACCGCGCACCCCGCCCCGTCGTCGCTGCCCCCCGGGGAGTCCGCCACCGAGTCGAAGTGGCAGTTCATCAGCAGGCTGTGGGGCGACGCCCCCCGGGAGCTCAGCCTCACCACCACGTCCTGCACCTTCTCGTACACGTTCGTCAGCCCGTCCAGGAACCGCAGGGGGAAGGACCCGCTGTACTGCTGCACGTCCATCTCGATCGAGTGCACGGGGTGGGCCCCCTTCATTATGGCGGCCATCTCCCTCCGGAGGGCGGCCACCGCCAGCACCTCGTTCTCGCGGCTGCCCGCGACCCGGGGCCCGATGGCGGTGAGCCTGGCCAGCCGGGCCATGGCCCGCTCGGCGATGAACTGCCCGGGGTGGGAGGGGAGGTCGGAGAACATGAGGGGCGCCGGGTGGTGGTAGTTGTCGAGGTAGATCTGGAGGAGGAAGAGGGCGGAGTAGATGGCGTAGAGGAGGAGGAGGGGGAGGTGGGAGATGGTTTGGGGGGCGGATTTGGGGGAGCGCGGGGGTTTGGTGAGGGCGGGGGGGTGGTTGGGGGAGGCGGTGTTGGGGGTGGAGGTGCGAGGCAGACGTTGCCGGACTCCCCGAAGGCCATTGACCGCCTGAAACAATTTTATTAATTAATATTAATACAAATTAAACATAACCTTCATTTCTACCTCTTTTTAGTTTTTCTTTAATTTTTTTCAATTTCTATCATTGAATAGAGTGTGGAGAGGTTAAAAAATGTCTATGCATAATATTTTTGCTTTACCTCTTTTCATTCTGTTTTTGACTGCTTTTTGTCTATTTCTGCTAAACACTTCATTCTTTATTTCTGTTTTCATTGTATTTTCCAGCTCTCTTTCCACTTCTTTTCATGCCTTCTAGTATTATGGATTTTGGTATTAGAAAACCCACTGTGAGGATTTATTTTTTGATGGATTTTTTGTGCTGTGTGTAAGATTTTGTGTCTTTTCTGTATGTGTTTGTTCCACTGCTTCAAACAATTCTATATTTTTACAGTTCACTGAGAGGAAACTGCTGTTATATTTTTATACATTCAGTGTGGACTTTGGTTTTTTCTTTTTTTTTTGTTTTTGATAATAAAAATTATAAATGTTATAATTCAGTTTAATTAAGGATGATGATCTTGCAAACTGCTTTTCACTGAGTCAAAACCTATTAACCTTTGCTGATTAAGTGCTTAAGTCAGAATGCTTACATTTAAGAGGTGGATGAATTTGCATTTTGTTTTGGATGTCAGCTTTGGAATGAATTAATAATATATTTAATCTCTTTCATTCAGATTTTTATGATTATTTGTAGGAAAACACAAGTGTGAATAAAATGTTAAGTTATCATTCATCAACTGAAATCCAACTTTATAGAATTCACTCAGGAATTTATGTACAACCAATAAAAAACAGTGTCATTTGGTACCTGACCAGTGGAAACATTTGTGATATGGGTCCATTTCCCATTGTCCTCTAAATCATTACAGGAAATTTAAAATAGTAGGATTAAATCCTTTCATTATCAGATCACCTTGAGGTTTTATTTCATATGAATAACTTTATTATTCCTGCAACCATTTCATTTTATCACCCTAATCGCTCAACAAACAGTAATAATTACACGACAAGTCGATCACAGCAGATTTTTTATAAAATAAATTATTAAGCAATTTTGAAAACCGGCGTAATGTAGTCGTGCATTGCAAATAAAATTCTAATTAAAAAAAATAAACTTACGTCTTTATCATTCTGAAGAAGCATCGCTATAAATTAAAACTCATAAGAGAACCCGCCATTTATTCGAAAAAATTAACGTATATCTGAGTGAAAAATAAATTGTAGATAAAGGAGAGTATCATAAATTTTGCCGCATTTTAATGTGAACACCAGACACTATACCACTCCAGCTTCGACTCGAATTAGCACTGCTTCAAAATCACTGCATCTGTTTGTATCTCAGCTGACTCGGCTATCAGTCGCCATCTTATGAAGGCGCTTATCGTAAGTTAAACATCGTTGTTCAAAGTAAACAAACCTCGGCAACGTGCGCCTTTTAGAGCGAAGTTTTACAAACAATTTTTTTGAAACAAAAACGAAATAAATTTATTGTAACGAAAAACTCTGGAGATCACTCAGACAAAATAATACTTTATAAAATAAAGGTATAAATATACTTTAACAAGAATACAATGAATGATTTTAAGTTCTATTTATTTTCATTCCTTTTGTGGGCAATTTGAAACCCGATTTCTTTAGAGTTTTTCAACTGTTATATCAGACTCCTTAAAATTAATTTTTTTGACTTAAAATACATTTCTTCTCAATAAAACTCACCCATTGCTCATTATTAACAATTAGGATTTTGAAAGTTTAACAAAAACTACAACTCTGTTTTTGGATATAAATTTATTAACATTCATCGCGATTAAGTCTACTGGAACTCGGACAACTGTTTTAGGATTGAAACTCAAACTTAAAAAAAAATATATACAATTTAGTCAGCCTTGTCTTCGATGTGCAGCACCGATTCCTCAGCCGTGATCATCTTTTTTGTTTTCATCGCCCTCTTTTTCGGGATAAATGAACTTCCTAAACATTTCCGGTAAAATTTCTTTGGGTCGCTGACACGGTGGCTTTTTCAGGTATTCATTGAACGGAATGAGGTAGTGCATCGTGGGTGGCGCTTTCCGGTATTTCTTGTAATACTGTAGAATAAGCAATATGGTTATAAGCCAGAGATGAGCAGAGAAAAAGATAGCTTTTGTAAATAATATTGTTTTGTACTGCTGAGTCAAAGTTCGAAAATGGCCACTCAATTCATATTCTATTCAAACTTTTATAAATTGTTTCATGACACTGTTATAGTGCCGCTTTGTCTTACCGAAATAGGATTGGACGCGACGTCCTTCACATGGCGAATGTGCCTGACTATCTGACACGGCTCCTTTACGGGCATTAAGTAATCACAGATCAACTCGCAGACGGCTTTTTCGGTCTGCTTTAACCTGTCGAACCACCTGGGATGTTTTTCAAGGTGCTGCGTGAACTCTTCCAACCCAATCGCTATGAGCCTGCAAAGAGCACCTCGAGAGCATTCTTCCTAAGTTTTCCAGCAGCAGAGGAAACTTACGAATCTTCCTGGCGGATAAACTCCATCTTCAGAGGGCCATCGCAGCGAAACCCATGAGGAGGCAGCAGGAGGGGGTAGAGGAAGACGGAGCTTTCTGACATGAGCTTCAGCAGAGCGGGATGAAACGCGATTCGGTGATAATTGCTTTTGCTCTTCGCCTTTCTCGACTTTTCCATTTCTTCTTTCATATGCCTGATTCAACACAACTGGTATTATTTTCCGACGGAACAGATGACAGCCTAATGGAAGGAAAGCACTTACTTCTTGACTTCAGGACCATTTTCACTCAAGAGGTACTTCTCCCACTTCTCGACGAGATTGAAGGCGGGCTCCAGATTGTAGATATTGTAGGTTGATTTGGAATCGTTCTTGACTTTGGAAAGCTCCAAAAGAGTTGCCTAAACAATTTAGTTTTGCAATGTTGAATGAATGAGTGAGATAGTTTGTGATAGTAATTTATTTCAGCTGAGTAAATTAATCACTTGCCAGAATTATTTTACAATCCTTTGAATAATCTCCATACATTGGATGGCCACATGTTTGAAGGAAATGCTGAGTTGTCAACTGGACATGCTGCCTCAACTGCTGCTCAAGAAGCAAAACCTGAGCCTCTGTCATCAGTGCTGAGTTCTCCTTTTCCCTCCTCTTCTCCTCCTCCTCCTTCAACTTTCTAATCTCCTTCACCTCCCAATTAACCTGCAAACATATCTTACTACAGTTTTATCATAATAATTCATATAAAAATGGTTTCCCCTGCCAACCTTGTTGCTGATTTCAGTCTTCACTCTCTTCTCCTCCTCCTCGTCACTCGACAGCTCGTCCGGGCACTCGAACAGCTCAGCAATCAACTTCCTCAACTCCTTCCGCGAGATCTTGACGGCCCTGTCCTTCCTCAGCTCCTCCTTGTACATCTCCTCCTCGTCCGCCAGCGCAGAGTACTCAGGGTCGGCCTCGTCGTCGTCGTCGAGGTCGTTCGACAGCGGCTGCATGAACTCTTTGAGGAAGTTCTCCCAGTCTTCGTTGTAGCACTTGAAGTCGTACATGTCGGTGGTGATGTCGGGGGGGACGAAGGCTTTTTCGATGGTTTCGAGGGGGGTATCGCTGAGACATAATTTGGATCGCGTCCTCTGCCCGATGTTTTCGTCTGGGACTTTGAAGAGATTGTCTGTGGGGTCATTTTCTAATAAATTGGCGTCGAAATTTTCCAAATAATGACTGACTGATATATCTAAGGCAGAAGAGTGGGAAATGGTGCTGATGACTGATTGCCTCCCTGAAAAGGAATATTTTTTTTAAATAATTTTACACTGATATACAAAATAAAAAGATTTTACAATAACCATTGTTATTTTTGTTCAAAAATTAAGGAACTATGCACTAATTATTCACAGATAATGGGTTCATAAGTAAATGTATTTTTAGAATTATACTGCAAATTGACAAAAGAATTTGGCAACTCATTTCTAAGTGTTAAAAGGCATTTTCAATGTGATTTCTTGTTAGACAATTGCCAGAAAATGATGGTGAGTTTTCAGATTGAGTGAATGAGGGCAAAATACCTGATTCCTCCTCGCTCTGGTCCTGGAGATCATCCAAACTGGGTTTGTACTCCTCATCGTCCGATTCCTCTGGCAATTCCTCATTTATAAAGTCCAAGTCGCTCTGAGTTATTTTCTTGAGCGGAGTTATCGGCCATACTATGTTCGGTTGCTCCTGGAGCAGTTTTTTTGTCTTCGATCGAGTCAATTTTGGCTCGAAGTCGACGTCATCTTCATCGGGTATTTCGGAAGAGCTCTTTTCCGACTTTCTCTTCATTTTTTGGTATGTTCATCTGATCAACAAAGGTTATGTTATGACTTTCAATTCCGAGAGAAGCCAAAGTCAAATAATATAAATAATAAGAGAAACAGATATTTGTTTACTTTTGATAAGTTAAGGTTAATAGATGAAATACTTACTTCCTTATAATGCACATATTGTGAATTCTTGAATTTAGCCTAACTAGGCCAATTCATTATTAGAATTAAGTTTTTCATTGCGCTGAACGTGCTCTCTCACTTTAATAAAACTAAAAACGATGGGGAAATGTCGTTGAATATTCTTCTTTGTTTCAAGTGAAATTAAGTTGGCTGCACTGATTGGCGCGAAGGCGGGAATTCAAATTGCGCGGTGCAATCGCCATTAAAGAGCGAACTTCTATTTTTGACAGTCAAAATGGATCAAAGAAATACAACACAAATTGATATTTACTTTTGTACATCGAGACACTCAATAATAGTGCATCGTTCTTTATTTTTTTAATACAAAATTTATTTCGAATTATTTCACACTCCAAATTGTATCAATCAAAAGTTGAGTTAATCTTCAAATAAAAAATTTCTTCGGATTATTGTGGCGTCGATATGGCCTCTGATTATTATTTCAAATGCCATAGTGATAGAGGAGAGCAAAGGGACTGAGAACTCCGATTGTTTCATGTCGTTATGGAGCAATTTCAGTACTTAGGGGTGTTGGAATTTAGACTTCCTCACCATTTTACGCATTCACTGTTTTCACCTGTTTTTAAAGGTTTCTCGTTCAGTCCTGAAGATGTAACGGCCGACAAAGTTGAAAAATTTTAAGTGATAATAATTTGTTTTATTTCAGATTTGATCGTCGCGATAAAATAATTAAAGTTTGGTGGAATGGCGAAGCATTGCAATCACCTTTCTCGGTGATGGAACCCAATGACTGCAGTCTTTGTAATTTCAAGGGCTCAGAGACACTGAGTAAAATTTCAACTGAAGATCGATGATCGGAAAGGAGATTCCGCTGTTGGTAACAAATTGAAAAAAAAAAAAAGATAACTACAAAGAACAAATCTCAATTAAAAGGTCCAAATTGCTCTAATATAAATAATTCATTTTCCAATTGGCATGCTTAAGTGAAAATGAAAATTCCACGGAAAGTTGGACGCGTATGAGCGACTTGCCACGGCAACGGTTACATATTCGTTAAAAAATTAATTCGGCAACGACTGCCATTTTAAAACTTCCCAAGCAAAACAAAAGGGGAAAATAGAAAAAACCGAGTCTCAAAGAAATACTTATTCGAGTTTTATGCCCTTTTTAAAATCCATCGAAAAACACTGAGTCACATCACTAACTAAAACTGTTAAATGTTTCCCTTTATCTATCATATAAAAATATATTTTTGTCCAGAACACTGAATCATCCCGAGGGTACTAGGAGTTGGAGGGCGGCCGCCTGCCGTCGTACTCTCGCCGGTACTCCTTCCCCCTCCACTCCCCGTAGCCGGGGCCCACCGGGGCCGGGTACCGGGCGGGGGGGTACATCGATGGCGGGGGGCCCTCCCCGGGGGGGTACAGCGCCACGGGCGACATGCCGTAGGGCACCGCCGCCACCGGGTAGTGGTTGGGGTAGCTGGGGGGAGGCGGCCCCTGATGGAACCTGAAACAATCCAAAGAGTTTTTGAACCCCTCGCAACTCGACACAGAGGCATACGTCCACTTACGGTCTTCTGTGATTTATCCTATCCCGACTGTCCCTGCCGTCTCTGTACATCGGCGTTGGAATCCTGGAGTAACTCTCGTACCTATCTCTTTTGTGCTCGCTATACCTGAAAGTGGTCTCCCATGAGCTACCTTCTCTCGAGCGCGTTCACGCCATTTCGCTGCTCACCTGTCTCTTTCTCTCTCTCTGTCCCGGTCTCTGTCCCTGTCCCTGTCCCTGTCTCTGTCTCTGTCCCGCTCCCTCTCCCTCTCCCTGTGATTTCTCCCGTGCGGGCTCAGAGTTGTCCTCGAATCCCCCGGGCTGTAGTCGTGGCGAGATGAGTTTTGGGAGCCTCCGGGTCGCTGGGGGGTGAGAGGGGGGCCATGTTGGCTGTCCTTGTGAGATCTTCTTTCGTCTTTGCTTTTGTAATCCATGTCGCGGGACCTGCTCCTGTCCCTGTCGTCCCTTCCTCTGGTTTTCCTGCGGGATGAAAAGGGAAAAGCGGATGAGAAGGGGGCAGAGTGGGGAGTGCTCATGGGGAGTCAGGAGCTCACCCTTCCTGGTAAGGTTTCTTGGCAGGAGACAAGGAACTTTCTCTTTCGTCCTCGACCTTTCTCTTTTTGGTGACTCTCTCTTTGTCCGACCTCATTTCCAATTCGGCGAATTTGCTGCTCTTCTCTTTTTTCTTCGCTTTGCTCTTCTCCTTCTCCTTTTCCTTCTCGCCTTCTTTAACTCCGAGCTTCTTATCCAGTTCTTTCTTCACCTCGTGTTTATACAATTTGTACAGTTTCTTGGCGTCGTACTCCGTGAACTTGGACACGAAGTACCAGAGGTTGCTGCGGAAGAAGAAACACACAATCAGTCCCACTCATCGCCACTCTCCTCTCCCCACTCCCACTCTCCCTCACCTCCTCCACTCCTTCACTTTGTCCGGGTCCTTGTACTCAGATAAGCACTTGTTGATTTGGTCTCCGATCTGCAGAAGACACATCCTCGTGTGGTTGACCTGCTCCTGCTCGCCCAGGGACTGGTCCTGATGATCGAGAGATTTCAATGCTTTCTTCACCGGCCGCATCTTTTCTTTGCACTGAAAGAGGGTTGTGTGAGTGAGGGGCGGGTGCTGGGGGTGAAGGGGGCCTGGGGAGTGGTACCTCGTCGAAGACTGCCGGATCCAAATCGCCCAGGACCTCGACTGCCCTCGGTTTGTTGTTGGCGGTGAAATGCATCGGGCCCTGGACCTTCTTCTTCTTCGCTTTGGGCTCTTTCTCTTTTTTCTCTTTCGTCTCCGACTCCTTCTTTTCCTTTTTCACCTTTTTTTCTTTCTTTTTATCCTCTTTCTCCTCTTCTCCTTCGGACTTCGTCTTTACAACGTTTTTCGCTTTCGCGGTTTCCTCTCCCGAAGAGATTTCCTCATTATTGATTATCTCTTTGGAAGTTTCCTTTGGCCTTTTTTTCTGCCTCTTTGGTTTAGCCTTAAACAAAAAGCTTTGCTTTGTTTTCTGCATTCAACTCCTCCTCCTCTGACAGCTCTACTCACCAATCCCTTTTTCTGGTCCAAATATTTCTTAAGCACTTTGAGCAGATACTCCGATCGAGACTGTAAGTGCTTCGCCTGGGGCTTCTTCTCCTCGGGCAGAAGAATCTTGTCGCTGATGCCCAGAGAAGGATCCATTTTGATCGCTTCCCAAGAACCCAACCCGTACTGGTAAATCCCCTTCAGAAGACAAGAGTCCTCCTCTATGTCCCAATCACAGTCGAAATTGGCCGACTTCACTCTGAAGTCGAGCGTCCACTTCTTCCTCTCCTCCGCGTTCCAGGGGAGAGCCTCGTCCAAAGGCTCCAGCTCCTTCAGGGTGGCCAGCAACGTCTTCGCGTTCAGGGACACCCGCCCGATCTTGAAGGAGGGCCCTCGCAGCCGGTGCTTCTTTGCGGGCCCTGAAAATCCATCATGGCAGTCCCATTTCGAAGAGGAGAGCTCCAAGTGCACTCACCTGAGAGGTTGCTGTCCTCGTTCCCGTGCCCCGTTTCGGAGTTGTCCTTCTGGAAGTTCTGCGTTTCCGACATGAGTTCTTTGCATTTCTTCTCGATGTACTCGCCGAGTTTCCTCAGGTCGGAGAGAGGCTTTTCCTGAAGTTCGGCGTCGCAGGCGACTGCCTCTAACCTCTTAAGCGGGGCCGAAAACTTTTTATAGCTTTTAACAAACCTTCGCACCTGGAACACGAGTTTTTCTCATTTCATTTTTTTGTTTTTTAATCATTAATGAAGAGAAATGTGTACCTCAGCATCTGAGAAGGGTTTCTCGCACTCGAAGGGGCATTTCTTGGGCCGTCCCCGTCGTTTGGGCCTGTCCTCGTCGCTCTCCTCATCGCTCCCGTCTCCCTCAGATTCCTCCGCTTTCTTCTTCTTCGTCGTTTTCTCTTCCGCGTTATCGCTGTCGGACTGATTGATCTGCTGCAGGGTTTTCCTGCTCCTGGGGGGCAGATACAGATCCTCCATTTCCTTCGCTTTCTCCTCCTCTTCCACTTTCTTGCGGTAGTTTTCCGGAATGATTTCATCCTGCGGAATGTCACTGATTGTTACTCCGGGGGGCGGTGAGTGGGGAGCGGGCGAGGGGGGAGGGGGTGATTACCCAGTCTTTTGTTTCCTCGTCCTGCTCGGGCTCTTCTGTCGGGAGGTCCTTCTCTTCGTCGAAGGCCGCAAAGCTGGCCACTTTGAAGGCGGAGAGGAGCTCGTCGCCCACCGTGGCCGGGGCCTCTTCGGCCGTTTCGGCTCTTTTGAGAATCTCGTCGATGTCGCAGGCGGGCTCTTCGTCGCCATCTTCCTCGTCCTTGAACAGTTCCTCGGCGCCGAACTTGAGGATGGCTGTCAGATCTCCTTTATTGAAGGGGGTGACGGCGGTGGAACCCTTTTTGTCGAGAACCGTCCGCCCCGTCGTGTCCATCCGCTGAATGACGAGATGGTCCAAAACCATTTTCTTTTTCGCTCTCTCTATGATTTCTTCTTCGACTGAGTTTTTTGTCACCAGTCTGTAAATGTTAACCTGGAGAGAAAAGAGAGCATCAGTCACTGAACAAAGGGAATTCGAGCAAGAATCGACTCACCTGATTTTTCTGTCCGATCCTGTGGGCTCGCGCCTGCGCCTGGAGATCGTTTTGGGGGTTCCAGTCGGAGTCGAAAATGACGACGGTGTCTGCGGTGGCCAAGTTGATGCCCAAACCGCCAGCCCTCGTTGAAAGAAGGAAGCAAAAATCCTGAGAAATATAATTTTTTAGCAGAAAGGAAAAGGCAAATGGCGGAAAGCAAAATTATTTCCTTTTGTTTCCTTTTGAGTCTCTCACCATAGAGTTTTCCGCGTTGAAGTGATCCAACGCCTGTTTTCTGAGCTCTCCCTTTATGCTGCCGTCCAGTCTTTGAAATTGGAACCTCCTCAGCTGGAGGTACTCTGCCAAAATATCCAACATCCTAACCATTTGAGAAAATATCAAAACTCGATGATTCGTCTCTTTCAATCGGACTAGAAGTTTGTCTAACAACACCAGTTTCCCCGAACCGCGGAGCAACATCTGAAAAGAAGACTCGCGATGCATCAACCCGCCATAATGCACCATAACCTGCACCTGCATGTGCAACCACATAATGCACCGCCCACCTGCAGCGTGTCCGCCTCGTTGCTCTTGCTCTCGGACTCCGTCGGCTTCGTGAGAAACGCGTGATTGCAACACTTCTTAAGCTCTATGACAATGTTGTTGAAGGTGGTCGTGGAGCCTTTGACGCCTTTCCTTAAGGCGCTGTAGTTCTTCGTGAGGATCCACTTGTAGTACTGCTTCTGAAGCGAGGACATTTCCACCCGGAGGATCTGCTCCACTTTGGAAGGCAACGATTTCTCCACGTCCTTCTTCACCCTCCTGAGGATGAAGGGCTCCAGCTGAGCGTGGAGCTTCGCGTAGCCCTTCTGGGCGGTGTGGTCGTGCTCCCTCTCGAAGTCTTCCCACGTGGCGAACCTGGGGGAGAAAGTGGGGGTGTGATGACGGCGGAAGAGTGGCGAGGAGAGGGGGAGGCTTACTCACTTGTCCGGCATAATGAAGTGGAGGAGCGCCCAGAGCTCCTTGAGGCTGTTCTGGAGAGGAGTTCCTGTTATGAGGAGTCTGTGATTGGTTTCGAATTCGGTGAGAGCTTTGTACAGTAAGGAGTCGTCGTTTTTCAAACGATGGGCTTCGTCCACGAGAAGAGCAGCCCAACTTATGCACCCTAAGAAAGCTTTATCCTTTAAAACTATTTCATACGTGGTGAGAACTGCGTTTATTTTTAGTCTTTTCGTTCCCGTGTGCCACCACTCATAATCCCTAATCTGAAAAATAATTTGTTCGTCGAATGCGAGTCTCCCAACACCAAAACACGAATCCAACGCCTACTTACTATATTCCTAGAATTTACATCGCCTAAATATATTACAAAATTCATTTCAGGAGCCCACAGGGAAAATTCCCTCTGCCAGGAAGTCATCGTCGAGAGGGGCACCACCAATAAGAAAGGCCCGTAGACCTGATGCGTCCTGAAGAGGTAATACAAAAAACATATCGTTTGTATCGTTTTCCCCAGACCCATTTCGTCGGCCAATATCGCCGAGTTTTCCTTGCACCAGGAATGGACGAGCCAGTTGAGTCCGTCCAGCTGGTAGTCCCTCAGTTGCAACCCCTGAAACAGTGCACCCCTTTGAGTGGCCGCCATTCTTCGGTCGAGGCCGAACCCAAACTGATACTCACGCTGTCGCCCCCAATAAATACAGGTTGCGTTTTGATTTGGAAAAACTTGGGGCGAAATTTGAGCGCCCGGCAGGATTTGTTGGGAGTCCTTTTGGATTCCTCCCTTTCCCTGTACTCCTGAACCTTCTTCGGCCATTTCTTGTTTATTATGTTCCCGTCTTCTACTGAAGCTTCTGAGTATGGAAGACTTTCCCATTTGATAAAGTAGTCGGTCCCTCCGTCGGGTTTGTCCACTTCCGCTGCAATCACAAACGAACAAAACTGATTCTTCTCACTCATCGCTGAGTCAGCGACCGCCAGAATACATTTCAACATACCGATCACTCTTTCCACGTTCGTGTAGCTCTTCAGCAAATCACTTTGCAACTCTAACTGATACTCGTAATATTCAATATCTTCTGGACTAGCGTGTTTCCTCCAGGCCGCCAAATCATCCTCTTTGTTTATGTAATTCTCCAGCTTTTTCAAACCCTTCACCTGCAACGGCAACCACGGAGGTGAGGAAAAGACAAAAGCACCTCAGCTCCTCCCCACTCCTCCCCACCGCTTGCCTTGTTGTCCTTCAGAGATTGCTCCGACTCCCACGTGTTGTGGATGTGCGACCACCCCTTCCATTTGATGAAGTACTGGATTTCCGTGTTTTCCAGGTCGTTCGGGTCGCAGCCCTCGTTCGGGTCTCCGTTCTCGTCGACGGCGTAGAATGTCGTCGGGCCCCCCACGGCTGAAATCAAACGGCCGATAACCACCCCTCCTCTCCCTCTCCCCCATCCACACCCCCCATTTCCTACCTCCCTTCTTCCCCCTCCTCTGAGCCAGGACTTTCTCGATGGTGTCCGCCGTGTCCGGCTCGCTCGACGCCTGATTCTGGGTGGACTCATCCCAGTTGACCTCAGTCACTTCGTCCGAGCCCGTTTCTTCGTCCTCGCTTTCCTCCTTGTAGCTGATGCCCGTGCCTGCCCTGCGGGTCTGCGTCCTGTGGGAGAGGAGACTTAAGCAGTGCAATACATACAGTGGTTGCAGGCCGGAGGAGAGAACGCGAGTGTACCTTCTGATGCCGGCATCGCTGTCGGAAGAGTCTTCGGAAGAGTCAGAGTACCTCCTTTTGCGAGATTTATCCTGGGCCTTCGCCCTGGCCTTGGAGCCCGGTTTGGCGGCCCTCCTCCCGGGGGGGCGGCTCCTGGGAGGGCGAGGTTTTATGTCTTTGTCTGTGTCTGAATCCGAGACGGATGAATTCCATGTGTTTGAACTCTTTGAGTTTCTTCTGTTCTTTCTCCCTTTGTCGGGGGACTCTCCTCTCACTTCTAACCTCTCCGGCTCTCTTTTGGACCTGCCCGACCTCCTGATGCCGTATATATCAGGATTTTCCTCCCAACACTGAGGAAAAGTTCATTAAATGAATCGTCTAACTTCTTTGCATGCATACATTGGCTCAGCGCACAAATATCGGACATTTTACAAAAGTGTCACATGACTTTTACTCAAAAGCCATCCGTTAGAATTTTAACATACTTCTCTAATGAGCTTTTCTGCTTATGATTCACATTAAAAATTTGAGTAACTCCTGAAGTTGTTTTTATATTTTATAGAGAGGAAGAAAGCGAAAGAAATGGACAAGGGATGGCTCACCTGTTTCAAGTTCTCCTTCTTTCCGTTTTTCTCCGTGCTTGAATTGGCGTCGCTTTTGAAGGGACTCTTATCGAATTTCGCGTCCGAATCGGAGCCACTCTTCGAACCTGAACCTGAATTTGTTTTGTTTGAAGTTATGGTAGAAGCCGATGAATCACTGTCGGAATCAGACTTCGACTTGGAGCTCCCGCTGCTGGAATCGTTATCCGACCCCGATGACTTTTTATTATCAGATTCTGATCCAGATTCATCTGAACCGCACTGGAAGGGTACCGACAATAAGTATTTGCCCCTTTTTCACCTGAAAGGGGGACCTGTGCACAGGACTGCACACACACACACACACACACACACTGGCATAGCTTACGGTTCAATTCGATCTGCTTAAACCGATTAATTAAATATTTATCCCCCTTTCGTTACCCATTTGTATTCATCCCTTCCACCTTTTCTCATTATCCCAAACTAACGTCCTTACCTTTGAGTTTCCGTCTATTTGTCCATCAACTCTTTCTCTTGTATTTTTTTTTCAATTCCCCAGATTTCCTTTCGCCCCCGAATCACTCAGCAATCCCACCCCACCTTTTGCTTATTTTTGCGCAATGAGTACTCAACTGTGGTTAGCAGCCAAAGCTTTTCCAAGAAAATCGAAAGAAAACTCGTTAAACACGTTGAGACTCGGGGACCGAAAGTGCACTTTTCGTGGATAATAAAAACTAACGTTGTTCAAAATCAAAAAATAAATGTTAATTTATTTTATTTCAAATTTAATTTATTAAAATATTGTGAGCGAGGATATGGTTGGTGATTGGTTCACTGCTATGGTTCCTCTGCAGGTTGAACGAAAAAAAAGAAAGAAACAGTCTCAGTAGTGAAAGGGGTTAAAGTCAGCACTTGCTGTTTCTGCCCACTGAATCAGATTTTGCATTTGCCATTTTTTATGTGAATTCAGTTTTCACACTGACCATAGCCCGACAACGACCTTTCACGAAGAAAAACTGCAAAACTGCAGCTTACAGTATAAAATTAGGTAGGAAAGCAATCTGAGATATCCAATTACTTCAATTAATTTTTAACTTAATTGTGGTTTAAGAAAATGATAAACTTAATTAACATTCATGCAGAATTCCTCAACACTGATTGTACTTATTGAAGATGGCAAAATGTTGTTAATATTTTTCCTGTTTCCAACTCACATCACCAAAAGGTGCACCTGGCTTACCATTGTCTGCCACCATTCTCACATTCATCCAATCAATACATTCTTCCTGACTTTTTGTTATTTGCTTCAGTGTATTCCAGCACTCACATTGCACCCATAAACCCCTTTTAAGAAAAAAATGCCAAAAGCTGTCCTTATTCTCTTCTTTCCTCACTGAAACCCATCCTAAATTCATGACTGCTCACAGAATTCACCATTTGATTCAATCTGACACCACAAAAAACACAGCCAATTGAAAAGGGTAAAAGGGAGCGCATTAACAAAACTCAATTAAAAAAATACTTTAATTTGACCAAATTGCAAAACAAGTGAGAGCCTCCACTTTGAAAGCTCAAAAAAGGAATAAAAGTCTGAAAAAGAGATTTAGCTAAAATCAACCATTATCAAAAACCAAAACATTTTCATCATTACAAATGAGCAGATTCACTCAAATATTGGCACAAAAATCCAATGCAGTAATCAATTTGATGGCATAAATTTTATTTGAGAGAAATAAAAATGAATTTTGTACAATACAATTTGCTGAAAAATATTCTGAAGTGGAGAAATAAACACAAAATGAGAAAAAATTTTCAAAGTCTTAACAATAAACCTTTATTTAAATGAGTTCATAATATAAAAAAAATTAAGTGACAAAAATAAAAATTGTTGGCCTCATAAAAATTGAGGAAATCAAAGGGGGGAAAAAGAGAGCAGTTGGAAAAAGGGTGAAAATGCATGGAAGGACTTTCTCAGTTTAAACGAGTGTGTTCATCCTGTTGTGGGAGAGAATTTAAATCAAAAATATCAAAAATGGGTACATGACCAATTTTGACAAAATTATGTCTGGAGGTCAAGGAAAGGTTGCCCTGTAATAATATGATGAGAAATTTGTGGAACATTCGCGGGAAGGGTTGGAAAACCGCGTTCCCCTGGAAAGTAAACAAACATATGTAAGCAACACACAATGGCATAATTTGGCGTTTGAGGCCCCAAAGACGACGACTGGCGAGTCGGGGGCCCTCCCCGCGGCTGGAGAAAGGTGGCTGCAAAGACGGACGCGAGAAATGCCTTTGTTTGGGCGGTTCAAAGGGGGCAAAAGCGGTCGAAGGGTGATGATAGTTGATAGAGAAAGGCTGGGTTTTGGTTCGGCGTTGTCGGGCGTGGCCCCCGAGCGGTTGGTCTGTCTCGTGTTGGAAGAGCACCTGGAACCCACGCGGAAGGCATCCCCCGGGAAAACCCCCGAAAAATAAGGGGAAAAATGAAAAATTCTCACCTGAGGCATTTTATAAAGGTCATTCGTTGAAATAAAGCAAATTCACGTAGAATACTGATAAAAATTGTTTTAAAACCATTAATAACGTCGATATCACTCATTTAAAAACGAATACGATCGTTTGAGGGTGCGATTTTCGAAAAGAAAAATGCGATTTTTATCGATTTTCAACTAAATGGCGATTCTGTCTGCCATTTTGATGAAACAATTTTACGCGTGGACTCTTTGTGAAAGTATTGTTATTTTCCCGTTGCTTTTTCCCCCGGACGCGCCCGTCCCCGAACCGATAACACTGACCGCCTTTTCGATCCACCAAAACCTAATTCGAACTGTTTGCCGGCTAACCAAACGAGCTCAAAATGACAAAAAAACTGTAAAATTCAAACTGAATGCGGTTTTAACACAGCGCAGAGCTACGCCATCTTGGATCTCCACACTAGTCCCCAGAATGCATTGCGCGCTCACTTGCGATACATGCCAGGATTCCTTGCACCCGGCCGAATTGTCCCCATCCGTTCACCGCTCCGACTCCGCATTTCCAACGGTCGAATCTCGCAGATATTTTCCCTTATTTTCGTTTCCCGCGTCTCCTGCGTTTGATCCTTTCCCGAAAAGTTTCTCCGCCCGGGGGGACGCCCCACAGCATTTTCCCCCGTTCCTTGTACCCATCCCGGGACGTTTTCCCCCGTCAAAGACCGGGAATGCGAGCTTCTCTTTGGGAAGGCGTCGGAGGCCACTTTTGGGTGGAAAATCTCCAAGACATTTTACCCCCGGGGAAATTGCCGAACGAGAAATGCTTATAAATGATAGAATGAGTTTTTAACGGCGGTGAGGGGGTCGAGAAAAGGGATGGCATAAGGGGAGGGTGAGTAATCGATGTAGGTTGTGCTCCAGAAGTTTGGATTCAACGGTGCTGTCCGACGGCGTTGGTCCTTTGCTGTCTGAGAAATCTTACAATCTACAATAACACCGCCGAACTCTGGTGTCGCCATCATTATACGCATAAACAAACGACTGCTAAAAGGAAACACGGCTCTGTTTTGAGGGTTCTCAAACCGGAGTTCGGCGGTCGTTTTCCAACAACAACGGCATTTCTATTATAAATACAGCAAAAAAGGACAGACAGGCGAATATGCCACCATTTACGAACACCGGACTGCCCTCGAAATACGTTTCAACACATTGTTATCACATGTAAATGATGTTTTAAACATTTCCTCTCCTAAATAAATTCCTTGTTTTATTCAGGGAAAGCAATGCAGAAATTCATACTGATTTTGGTATTAAAATAGGGTTGAGAACAGCCGTTTGGCGAATGTGAATTGCATCGACCACATTAATTCCCTCTGAGAAACATCAATAATACAATAATACACATCTACAATATGAAGAACGTAGTTTTTGGGCATTTTAACAACATTTTCTGTCTCAACAAAAATTGTTTGAACTGTTTCGCAGCGCAGTTAAACGTTAGATTTCCTCTCATATTCTTTTTTGATTTTTAACAGAGGCGAATTCAATTAACTTATTAGAATTGGGCCAAAAAGTAAAAAATATTTCAGTTGTATAAACTAAAAAACCATTTGGTAACTATAACTCATTTAAATAAAACCGAATACTTTTGTATTTTTTTTATAACTTATACGTTGTTACCCGTTTTACTAACTTTACTAACATATAATTTCAAATTATACGTTAGTAATTCTTAATTAATAAAAGACGGATTCCAATACAGTTTTTGCTATAAAACTCGTTGGCCCTAATGAAAACAGTTCTGCAAAATGCGCTGCAAATTGCGAAACAAAAACTGAATTCATCTTACAACCGGTGTTCTTTAAGTATCAACTTGAAAAGAAGTGCAGCAATCATTCCTCACTGAAATATTTCACCGCCCTCATCGGGTATTGTTCTTTTTTCCCCCGACTGGTGCAATTCTCTTCAATCAACAAGTTACACAAAACAATTTTAATAACTAATTAACATAAATTTTTGGTGTTACTCTCACTGTCTCTAATACCATTTAGGACATCACATCGCATAAAAGCGCTGATAAAATTACAATTTAATTGAGATTGATATTATGTCCGGCCACTTTTTTTTAAATATTTTTTCATAAAGTACGATGCAAGTGGGAAACTTTCCTTTAAAAATTTTTTAAAATCTTTTTACAAATCTATCCAATTCTAGTTTCTGGTAGATTCAGTTGAATATGCCACTCAGCTGCATAGTGACCAAACATAAAGTCGTTGGAAGAACTCAAAGGCCACATGACTTGATGGAATATGGGAGCCTATTTAATTCACAGCCATAGAAGGTTCTGGAGGAACCCAGATAAGCACAACATATGCTTTTCATTTGTAATTTTCATTACAACTGGTAAATTATCTATGTTTACAATCTGGTTTTAGATAATTTCATTTTGACATAAATATTAAAAAGCCGTGGCTCCGACATTCCATCTATTTATATTCAGAATAATTTATTTAGTTTTGAATTTTGCTAATTCATTCTTTGTTTACTCAGATTTAAAACAATGAAAATTCGCAAGAATGAGAGCATTCAGACCAAACTGAATGATTTCTAAACAATTTCATCAACATTTGACAGTACACTACAATTCTGAAAAACTGCTGTCAATTATTTATTAATAAATTAGTTTCATTACAGCAGATTTCCTTTCCATAGCCCAAACAGCTCCATTCAAATCAATTTAAAAGCTACATCTTCTCACATTATTGTTTTTCCACCCTTGCAGGACTCACCATCAACTCACAGCTTATATCCTCCTCTGTTTTCTGGGCCTCAAATGGGTGCTTTCCTTCGTCGTGTCCGTGATCGATACTATATTCATGCCGGCCAATTGGATGCCTTTAACGCCACTCTGAAGAGAGAAATGATTTCTTAGGAGAAAACTTTTTCATCAACTAAAGTTCTTTTTTTCTCTGGCTCAAAACAAAAATTCCTAGTTTACCACAAGAAACAATAACAACTTTGCAGATACAAAAGCTACAGATTAACAAATAATGATCACAGATAATCTGCATGTTTATTTTTTTACAGAGAGTAAATAAACCAACTCTGCTGATGTGCTTTCTGTTGACATGTTTGCAATGGCAGTGGTAAGTCAGCATAAAAATAATTAAAAATGAAAACTTTGCTCACCAATCTTCCAGGGCCCAAGCCTTTGATAATAACCCTAACAGTCTTATAGCCCTTTTTTAGAGCTCTCATCCCTAATGCAGTGCCAGCAGTTTGTGCTGCTATGTTTGTTCCTTTCCTAGAGTTCTTGAAACCTTCTGTCCCACAAGTTCTGTGAACTTTAACCTTATCTGAAAAAGAACAAAATAATTTTTCTCATATTAATAAAAAAGGGCTGCTGCTTCAAATAAAAAATTGACAAAAGGAGAAAATGTGGTTTTATAGTAAAAGTTACTAAACAATCATTTAAATTTTCATTTCAATAAAAACAATTGTTCATTCAACCAAAAAACAGTTTCAAGGACACTTTCTTGATTCTAATCAATGAACAAATTCATTATTTTAATGGCTTATTTACATAAGTATGTATAATTTGTATTATTATACAGGAAAAGACACTTTAAAAATACAAAAATGATACAAACTCAAAATACCCACAAAGGAATTCTACATAATGAAATGAAAATGTTAACACAAACACACATTCTGTAGCATACCTTCATCAATTAAGCTTAGGATTGTGTTATTTCTTGAGACATTGATATAAACTATTGGAAGTTGTTTAAAAGGCATTCCATCAAACACAGTATCTGGTAAATTAACTGTTGGGAAAATACCTTCTTTCCTGTAAATAAATTACATTGTTACAGATACAGATGAATCAGAGAAACAATCAGTTATTTCTTTTTTGATCAAATAATTACAATACAATGTAAATAACTTTATTAATGTTCAAATTAATCAAGAAAAATTAATTGATAATAAAAGATAGAAACAGATCAATTTTAAAGGAGTAATCATAATTTTGATCAAATTTATGTGCAGTTTAAATATTGAAAATTTGAACTTTTTAACAAAGTAATATTTTTAAAATTAAATTTTTAAGATACATCAATGAAATATATAACAAATGTAACACTGAATAAGATTTATTTCCCAGCCATTTTATTTGTACCACACATTGTACTTCTTTCAGGCTATTATTTCTAAATATTTAACAATTATGTTATAATTTTTAGAAAAAAAGCAAGAGTGATTTCTTAATATAAAATAACCCACACTTTATGGATCCGAAACTGGAACAATTTTATAAGCAATATCTCTCATAACACTGAATTTCCTTTGAAACGAAATGCGTAATAACGAAGACATTGAATAAAACTGTGATATAGATTCTAAGCATTACTAACCTAACTGATTGCATATCTAAATTATAGTCTTGCTCAACCTTGGTTTTTTTACTTGATTCCTTAGCGGCTTTCCTAATGGCCAATTCAACATCAAATTTGTTACGTGGCGTCGAAATGTGAAAATTTTGTATTTGGCGAGCACAACATCCACTCACATTTAAAAAGTTCTTTCCTGAGGAACTAATTTCTTGTTCAAACTGTCTCTTTGCTTGGCTAATTAATTTAAAAATATTCCTGTACATAGAAAGCATTTTTTAAAACAAATATTTAATTCTTCTCCAGCCGTTCAGTTCTGCTTTTCCTTAAACGAGGTTTCGCTGCCGATAAATCGATTGAAGATGTCAACCGGAAGTACGTCACAGTAAGGTATCAAATTTTTTTTCATTTAATATTAATAAAACGAAAACATTTCTGAAATACCTTCAAAATTTAAATTTTAAAGAATTTAATGTCTATTACAAGAACTCAGACTACATTGATTCTTACAGTTCATTAATACTGCGTTTTTCTTTTCGTAATTTAAGAGGTCGTGTATATCTTAATTCCTTTATTGGCCGTATGGCGCTGCCTCCGCGATTCACGCCATCTCCAAAGTTTCAGGATTAATTACGAATTTATATTTTGCAGTTATTCAAAATGTCTTTAACTTCTCTGATCGACAAATCATGTTTCCACTAATTCTTGGTTTCAATCATTTTGCCCACGGCAGATTATAATGTTTTTAATTAATTATCCGGAAAAAATTTTTTTCAAAAAGGAAAACTTAAGGAAATGAATGACTGGAAACCGTTTACGGAAAATCTCAGGAATACAAGAGATAGACTTTTAAAGTAAAATATTAAACATAAAGTGTAATTAATTAATAATTGAACAACAAAATGGTATCAAGTCAACATTTAACGTTTAATATACGAATAGACCAGCTAATCGCAATTATTATGTAAAATCTTGTACAAAATTCAATTGCCAACAACGTTTTCCAAATTAAAATACTAACACGACATTCAGCTGAATAAGAATACGATTGGTTAAGTTCGCTTTAAAATCACTTTCATTCTGGCGTCTGCTTTGTTCAGAATGTTTTAAGTTTTCCCAATTTGTTGCAAAATTAAGAGAATACGACAAATTCACGATTGGAAGCGCGTCTGCGAATATTTTAGTGAAACACCTTCGTAAATTTCTTTTTGGCTGTTTCCGCTTCGATAATTTCTCAAATAATTCATTATGAATGCAATTAATTAATCTCGGTTATAATTAAATTGCTTCACTCGGATTTTCTTTCGTCATTAATTTTGATTTTAAGATTCATAACTCAATTAAAGCAATTTTCAGATCATTTGACTTTTTCTTTATTTTACTTTTCCTTCCTTTGAGGTTTTTTTTTGCTTATTTACTATTTAACTATTTTACTATTTTTTTTTGCTTTATTTTATATTTAAAAAAAAATTTTAGCTTACCATAAAGCCGGAAAAGCAGAAAATTACCCTAAAATATAAGCTAACACGAGGGTGCAAACGCGCCTTTAAGTCGCATCTCACAGCCAAATTCTTTCCTTTTCCCCTCCAATCCTCTCTTCTACGGCAACAAACCTTTCTTACGTTCCTCGTGAAAACACAAATAACCCCATCAGCACAGTAAACCCTTTCGAAGGCATCAATTAACTGATTAGGCACATTTTATCATTCGTTCGGGAGAAATCTCCGACGTTCCCACTGAAGATGGACGGGGCTAAAGCACCCGGCATTGCATCTGCGACTCCTCTTCCTTCTCCTTTTCCTTTTCCTCCTTCGGGAAGGAATTCGAACCTTTCTCGACGCACCTATCCTGCCTCTCGGATTCGAATGACCTTATCATTTCCGCCACGGGGGTAAAATCGAACGGCTCTTCTTTGCTTTCCAGGGGGCGGCCATATTTCACTGCATCCCACGTGAGTGAAATTCCCTCTTCTGGGAAGAGGTCATTCTCTGGAAGATCGGGAGGAGGATTTGGGGACGCTTCCGAGGGAATGCTGGGGGGGACTCTTCGGGATCTGCCCACCAGGGTCTCCTCCTCCCCATCCGTCCGGTTCGATGTTCCGGAACAAGAATAAGTCCTTCCGGTGGTTGGTTCCGGGTCTGTCGGGGGAGGAAGACTGAGGGGGGTTGGTTTTGGTCGGGGCTTGGGGTGGAAGGCGGAGACGAAGTTCCTCTGGTAGACGGACATCCTCATCTCGGCCTTCCGGGAGTAGGAGCCGGGGTGGCTGGATATCTCCTGTATGTGTGTTTGGGTGGAGTTGGGCGCGGGGGTGTCGTGTGGGTCGGGGGAGAGCAGAACTTTGTGTCCCCTGCCGGCTTCGACGTACCAAATCTTCTCCGTCAACTCGCTTTCTCACTTTTTTTCTTTCATGTCCTTGTCGAGGTAGTGCAGGACGTAATGAAGAACAACATCGTAGCAGTATTTGTACTCCGTCTGAAAACATTCAACACTTTTTGGGCGGCTGCCTTTTCAGGGAAAGGGGGAAATGACGTCAGTTTGGAATCACCGAAAAGGATCACAAGCAAAATGACAACTTCATCACCGCTTTCCTTCCCTTCTCACCATGTTTTCAATGAGCTGAGGCCTGTGTCTCCGAACTGTCTTCACCGCTTGAAAGACGTCCACCTCTCCATGCTGGATCACCTGCTCTATGCACGCGTTCGCCGCACAGTACACCCCGCATCTGCTCCTCCCATCTCTGGAAAAGACACCCAATCACCGCGAGTCCTGGGCAACCTTGTTCAGGTTCAGAGAGTCCAACTCACGGGGAGACCACCGTGACGGGCCCGTAATCCGTTCGCTGCCTCCACCTCTCGACCATGTTCATGAGCTCGACGAGGGAGTTGGTCGAAGTGGGGACCTTGTGCCCCATGGGCCAGCACATGAGCTGGAAGAGCTGAACGGTCTTCGCCGGGGCCTTCACTCCCGCCATGAGCTCGGTCAGGGACACGATCTGAAAGGGTTACACTTTCATGAACTTTGGTGAAAAACTTCCAAAAGAGGGCGGCGATAGTGGGGAAACAGAAAACATAATTTTGCTCTCAATACAAAAGCGGTGTGATTTTTACATATACGCAAATACGATCTAACTACAATTTGTGATTATTTTCTATATCCTTCGGTTCCGATGAAGAACTTAAATAATATTTAAGGTATTTCTCCTTCTGAAAATCGACAACTGACGGATATTAATTATCAAAAAAATATCAATAATGCATGTGACTTAATTAAATAAATAAAAAAAACATGCTTTTCGCAGTGATAAAGCGCTTACCTGCCTGTGTACTTCCCCGATGGGTTTCACCGTGGACCTGTGCAGCTGCTCACTGTGCTGTTAATACATGCAAAGCAGTATCTAAATATTAGCGGCAGAGAAAGCGAAACTAAAAGCGTCACGGCAAAATAAAAACATTAAATAAAAAAAAGTGATAAAAGACGCGTGTTCGAACACCACACGCGGCTACCTTCTTGTTGATGCGGAAGATCCAAGTTTTGATGTTGGTGTAATGATTGTGGGAGATGTGGTCGATGGTGAACACCGGCCCGTACTTCTTAGAATGTCTTCCTTCGGGCCAGAACGACGGGTACGTTTGCTGAAAGACGAACGAATGCACACTGAGTTTTCTCTTGGAGATGAAATCATCCCGTTTAGATTTCACTTACTGAATTTTTGGGCGGTACGCAAAGGACTACGACGGCGGAGCATTCGTAATCATAGATGAGTGACCAAAATTCCCCGCAGGTGTGTTTCAGCGGCCATTCGGTCACTATATACTCTCTCGGTTTTGTGTAACCCTGAAAAGTCGGTTATTTGTGCTTTAGAATGGGAAGACAAGACTCGCACTCGTCATTTCACGCACTCACATCCACAAACACTGCATTTATGTAGTCTGTGTAGCTGTTTCCTTGAAACGATGTCAAATACGGTCGAAAATTGTCCGCTGAAATTGTAAAAATAACTTTGAGTTGCTTTTCAATTATCCAAAGGGGCTGTTAAATAATTCAAATATTTTACGTATAAACTCTTAAGATAAGTGAATTCCTAAAGAGAGTAAATATGGCGCGTGAACTATTCGGGATATTTTACACGTTCGATCTATTCTAATTCAAAGTTGGATATCAGGATCAACAGGTAGCACATTTAGGTGAACTTTACGAGCCTTGTCGCCCATAAAAGAGGTTACTCACGCGGCACCATCAACACATCCCGATTTTTTTCATGATTGTCTCCTCTGTGACCTCCGGCGCAGTCGCCTATGGAAAATCTCGGCGTTTGCTTACATATTTGCTGAAACGAAGAGTCACAATTGAAGAGAGGACCGCTGTGCTGATGTTAACATTAACACTCACCTGAAACTCTCTTTGGTACTCGTTCAGTTTGGTCTGTGTGTTTTTCACTGACTTCTGCTTTAACCTGCTCGAGAGGTCCTTCACGGGGAACCACGAAATTCCGCAGACTACGAATTCTTCCAGCGTATCGTAAACGAATTTATATTGGTCCTGAGAAAGGTTCGCAATTTAGAAGTGAAGTGAATCGATTCCGACAAAAAGGTTCGCTTACCACATTTTCTATAAGGCCTTTTCTGGACTGTCTGAGTTTTTTAAGGTATCCGAACACGTTGAAGCAGTCTTCTTCCTCGGCCAGCTCTAAATTGGCATCTACCGAAAGGTAAACTCCGGACCGGCCGCCACCATCACTGCAGTGGTTTAGAGTAATGTTTAGTGGCGCAAAGGAAATAACCGTGGGAGACGACATACCTACTTGCAATGGACGACGACGGGGCCTCCGGTGGGATTGGTCCGCGTTCCGATCACAGCCCGAATGCGCCTTCTGAACTCCAGGAGGGCGTTGGAGAATGGACAGGTATGGCTGTACCATTCCGTGTAATGAAACTGGAGAAGTGTGCGCTCCTCTACAACGACCTCCATCCAAATTAAAGCAAATCATTAGAATATCAGACCGATCAGAAAATGTGGACGGTAAACTGAACTGAAAGATCATTGGTTCTCAAAAGCGAAACATGAGATTTCAGTAGAAAATAAACTATAATTACAATGAGCACTTTGTCTTTTCAACCCCCTTTGAGATGTTAATTTGCTAAAATTAGACATCCGAATTGACGAAAATTCCTAACCTGGAAGTAAGTGGAAATAGTTCATGCTAAATTGCAAGAAAAATTGACTCACAAAAAGAGGGAATCGACACTTTCCATCAAAACGATCCCTTTGTGACAAATAATTAATGGGTGCATTCAGTTTCCCGGGAAGCGACAAAAGATTTTCCCGCTTACCGAGTCGGCATATTTGGAAAGCTTGATCGTCCGGATGTGAAAATTGGCCAGTTCCTCCTCGTGCAGTATCGTCACTTGTATGTCTCCGTACAACTCGCTTTTCTCTTTCGCCGCTGGCCAATATTGCACACACATCACCTGAAAGTGAATGACATTGTAATTGTAATGCTTCGGAATGGAAATTTCGCTTGGGCGAGGTCGAAGGCGTGGCCGTAAGGGGGAGGGGGCGAACAGTAAACAGTGGGGGAGCAATGAAATACTGAGTGCATTGTTAGAATAATTTGGAATGCGTGTTTCAGTGGCAAGGACCTCAGAAAAGGCAGCAGGAGAATAAACAAAGGAGAGTCGAGCTGTTTTCTCCGAAAATTATTCAAAAGAGAGATAAAAAAGGAAAACTTGAAAATTGTGAACTTCTGTGAAATCGTTTGCTTACTCAAGAGGGGGAAATGGGTTGTTAATCGTCTTATTAATAATTTAGATGTTGCCAAAATTACAAAAAGCTCTGGAAGAAGAGGGAGCTTTGGTGAAAAAATCCGTCTTACCTTGATGAAATCAAATGTTTTAGTGAGCATGACAATGCAAGAAGCTTTCTCCTGCCATACCATTCGCCAGAAGTCCAGAACGGTGTTCTCGGTTGGACCCTGCGTTACTATGTAGGCATTTGGCTTCAGCAAACTCTGAAAGAGGCGGAAAACGTCCGGTGAATAAAGCTTTTCCAAGAGAGATGTGCTTTTGAGGAAAATGACATTCTTGAACTGACCCACAGTGTACCAAAAGCGATGGCAACTTTTATATTTCCTTATGTTACCCTAAATTTGAACCCATAAACATTTGCTTGTTTTCTTTTAAATAAATCATCCCCTAACTTCTTTACAACTCGAGTTTTACATTTACTGTTAAGGGAATCGCTGAAACAGATTCATTACCTATAATACTCGTATATCGCCAACAAATCCGAAACCTCCCATTTTCCTTATTTACGGGAAAGTAAGATGTTACTCCAGGCCAGGAAACCAATAAACGTTTCAAGTTTAAATTAACGTCTCTTAATTAAAACTTAAGTTTTGTGAATGGAACCATAAAAATTAAGGCAGTTTTAACTTTTAGAGAGGTACTTTCAGTGTATTCCTGGAATCAGCAATTTGATTACTGAGTGAAAAAAATAAATGATCGACAGAACTTTCGATTCAGTGATCACTTTAAGAATTTGTCCGAAGCAAATTGTAACTGTTACTGATAACTTATTCGTTTCTCATTATCTTTCAGATGATTTCTGCCCATCAGACAGTATTGTTGCCTTTTTATGTGCCGTCATAGCGGGCATGAGTGGGACGACGAAATGAGCTTTTGCAGTGCTGCCGTTTCTTCTCGGCTGCTTTGTATTCCTACATTGGGATTCTACTCTTTTGGCTCGAAATCCTTTTTACGGCGGATGTTGACTCGGCGGTGATACTGTTCTCACTGATGCGATTGAATATCGATTTATGACAAAGGCACATGCGTGTTGTTCCAACGAGTTTTTATTCCAGACGAAATCATTTTAAGGCTTCATAAGGGGTTCATTTAGCGGGACTACAGCCCGTGTGAAAATAAGTTAGATATTTTCTTTTTCAAGAGAAGGGTTGAAATCGCAGACGAAACTATAGGGAGACATTTTCCTTCAGTACATTAAACATCCTCAACTTATTAAAGGTTTTTAAAGACTTCATAAATTGTGGCATGAGCTATAGTCTGGGAAGAACAGAAGAAATTAGAGTACCTGAGATGGTCGTTAGGAATAGTTTCAGCAGTTTCAGGTTTATCATATTAGAAGAGACAAAAAGAGATGTTTTATTGAGGCAGTGAAAAGTAAATCTGGCGGCTGAAAGGGGAAGAAAAGTTTAAATGCAAAAACACAATGGAGTTCAGGGACAATCCAAAATACAAAAATGGGATAGAATTGGAAATCCCCGTCTCCCTAAAGGAAACAACCGCGGGAAAAACTGTGAAAAGTGAAGCACAGAAAAGATGTAACGGGGCAGAACCAAAATAAAAAGCCTTCTTTCTATTTATTTTCTTTACTCTGTGGGCCCCTACGGTTTTTATAATCTCAAGTGCGGTTAATTTTAGCTTTTTGTAAGCCGAAAGGCGAAAGAGACTGTAAATCTGTTATCTTATTATAAATTTATAGTTATATTATATTGTTATATTGAGTCTCCTCACAGAGAGAGAAAGAAAGAAGGCATTAACAGTTAAATAAATATTTTAAGAAATTTCAAAACGACACTCGGGGGCAGAATCTGAATTTACAATCCGACAAGTAAAAAACTACAAAGCACTACTTACATCTACATAAGAGGCGTTTATATAATCTGAATCTGGGATGTCTTCTACTGGAGTTAAAACTACTCGGTTGTAGTCATCTGGAAATATACCAAAATAAAATGGAATGACAAATTAAATTTAAGAATAACTTGAACCGACTCACCCCCTCCCCCCCGCCCCCGCCACTCCCCTTTCCAAATTGACGCCAACAAATACTCACATGGAATGCACTTAGGATTTTGGTTCTTTTCTTTATTGGCTGGTTTAAGAGCGTGTCTACATGAATGAGTCTCAACCTTCACCGCCGTCTGAAAAGGGAAAACAAAACCAATACCGCCATGTTTATTCAGCGAATGATCCTTTCAGACTTTCCTTTCTTCTCAAACAGAAAAGAGAGGAAAATCTAAAAAGGCGACGACACCACAATGAAGCTGCTTTTCTAGCTTTTCAACCCGGCATGCGAAATGATGTTATAACGAACATCTCATAATAATATTCCCCCTTCCATTGTTTTTATCAGTGAATTTGGAAATTCCGACTCGGAGAAGAAACAAAAAATTAGTTTGAAATTCAAATTTGAGAATCCCTTTTCTGAAATGCAATTAACCCCTGTGCGACCGTTGTAGTACAAAGGTACTAATACTTATTTTGCATTCAAATATCTTTGTAGTTTTTTAAGCCATGGGGGCGTGCTTTATCGCAGATGAAAAGATGAAAATTAGTATATCTTTTAGTATAGGTCTCCCAAACACTGACTTCAGTGCAAATACATTTCGTGCATATCTCAATGTTAGCATGAGTTTTCCGAACCGTCAAATTCTAATTCCCTATTTGGCAGATTTAGATGGAATAATTCCTTTGCCAACAATGAGAAGAAGACAAAAATTTGTTATAGAAACTGTCTTTTCGGTTGGTAGTCTTTCAGCTGGACTTGACAGATTCCCTATCTAACCAAATGAATCAACCTGAAGCGATTAGACGCCACAAAAGCGCGATAAGATGATTTATTTCCAAAGAAATCGATGGACATTATAACAGATCCATATGTTGAGATAACCCATTAATTCTTTAACACTTTGTGTCGCTCCTACTTTTCTTCATTCATTAATTACACAAAATGTAAGCGTTAAGAGAATTCAGTAAAAATGCCCCGTTATGTAGTTTGTTCGTTATCGCTCATTCATGGATTAATTTATGAAAAAAACTGAGTGCGGTAAAATCAATGAGAGTTGGTTTCCGCGCGGCTGTGTGATCGAGCGGTTCCTCAGCAGATAAGTCAGCAAAAAGGAAGGGGAGGTGACAGGAGACCGTTAGTAAATGCGAAAGATAAAGGCAACCCGTCTCACAGATAATATACGTATCTGTGCATTTAACTTTACGCTTTTAGTTTTATACATTTGGCCCTGAAACTATTTATATATGAAAATTTCGAATAAAATTAAATGTATAATGCGCATACAATGAAATTTCATATAAAATGTATTTTATACTGAATTCTCTTTCCCAAACTATTCAACTCAAAGAATATCGACTGCGATTTAATTAATTAATAATCATAATATACAACAAATTACAGTTTAAAACTCGAAAGAATAACTTTTTAAATTCTTACCTGGAATTCCACTTTGTATAAAACCGAAAACTTCCGCCTTTGTTCACATAATTTTGGAAAATTCTTGAGGGGCGTTGGTGTTATTGGTATATTCGACATCACCCCATTTTTTGCCCCTGAAATGCAAACGATGATTGCGTTAGTTCGATGTCTGCAGCCGCGAATAAAGAATGGGAGGACCTACCAATGCTCAAGAGAATTTATATTATTTTCTTATCTGTCTGTTGTTATTTATTTTGCCAGCAAAACGGAAGTTATAAAATTTCAGGCCTTTGAATGCACACCAAAGACGAGGTGAAAAATTAAAATCTTTTGGTTGGGATGATTTATTGGCAAAATGCTGCGGCCGACGTCAGAGACTTTGACTGATGTTTTGTATTTTCAATTGGTCAATAAATTAACTGAAATCCATCTTTTGTTTCTTTTAAAGAACTGAAAAATACATTCTTGAACATTCGCATTGGCCAGGCGATGCCATACTAATCCATAATATTACAAAGCATTTAACACCGTTCTTCGATTTTCTGGTTACTTTAAACTTTTCGCTTCGATATGAAAGGTTTCCCTCTACCTTTTTGGCCCGAATTTCAAACCTATGAATCTTTATTAAACGGAAGGAAGAAAATGAGGGGAAATTTTGAATGTTTGCCAGAAGCTTTCGGGACATTCAATTAAATATCAGAGTGCTTCAATGGCGCCTGGTTCAATCACAGGTAGCAAAATATAAATTTCGCCTTCCTTGCCTGAACAACACCAAAAATCTCGGAAAAATTAAACAAAAGAGAACAAAAAGAGTTATATAAATTCATTCATGCAAGAATAACAATTTTTTGAAATGCTTAGTAAATAAATAATAGAAAAGCGATAAATAAATAAACATGCAATAACTAAACAATATTGATTTTCTATATGTCGCCCATTTGGGGCCAAAGAATTCACAGCCCATTAATTATTATTTATCGGCCAATGGCTCTCGAATGGTGGCACGTCATCCCCAAGAGGTTACCCTTCATTGGACCATGCAGTGGGGGTGTACAGAGCAACGGTTCGTGCAATACGAAGTTGTAGCTGCTGAAGAAGCGAATATTGCTGTCCGCCATTCTCCTGCACAAGGCGTTCCCTCTGAAGCCACCATATCCCCAAGTTGTGCAAAAAGCCAAGCTAAGGTCGCCAAAATAATAATAATAATAACGGGATTAATAATGAGAAAAAAGTTTCGAGCCCTGCCAGAGACCTTTGGCACCAGGAACGTCGCCTGCCGCCGTTTCTTTCTCCCCCGCCGAACCCCCCACCCTCCCTCTCTCTCCCGATGGTATAATAATTCTTCCACAGCAGACTTACTAAATTTTCTCGGGCGAAAATTTATATAAAAATTTTTTCCATTAAATAATTGAAACGAATTGTAATTTTAGATCGATTTGCAATGCTAAATTATACACGGAAGGTGTGCATTTTTTAATATTAAAAAGGAGAATTGGGGAATGTGCATTATTTCTAATCTGAAAATATACATCTCAGTTAAAAGAGAAGACGACATATACATCGGTCATTTTGACCGCTCCCAAACACTTTAGGCCAAATGTATGTAAACAAATTGAGGTTTAATAATTAAATTAAAGGTATTAATATTTCAGTTTTTAAAAAAACTTTGTTTACTTTAACATGACTAACTCTGAAATACAGTAACGGTCGTTCAGATACCGGAAATCGTAAAGTCAGAGAAAATCAGAGATAGAAAAGAATCCTTTCTTTGTCGAAAAATGTTCCACACCTCGAAGACTCGTGAGATTTAATGTGAAAAATGTCAAATATTTTCTGTCGAATTTATGTTTTGCAGCGGAACAGAATCGGAAGGAAATGGGGTCAAGGGTGTTGGCTAAGATGAAGAAGCGCCCCTCCCAAGAGCTTTTCCCTTTGTTTAAAAAATATACCAATATCTCAAGCTTTCGCGGACATCAGGGCTCTCTCCAGAAGTGGGACAACCTGAGTGGACTGACAGATTTTAGGGGAGGTATTTTTTCATTAGAAAAATATTATATCGGTAATTATACTTTTAAATTAATAAATACAATTGAGCCTTTCGATTGTTTGGATATGTTTGATATTATTCGTTTGTCTGAATGAGATTAATTAAACTAAATAGTGTTTGTGTGAATATTTCATTTTCGGGCATGGAGGGCGGGGAATGGGAAACAATATGGCGCCTGGGATTTGAAATGTAGAATATTTTGGCGCCGTATGAATGAATGAAAGTAAAGCATTCGTTCCAGAAGAGTAAAACTCTCGTGAAAGCAGAGAAAGTGAAATTGTATTTGCATGAACCCCCGGCGTTGTCCGTTCCTTATTCACAAGTTCCCAACCCGAATTCTCTTTTTTTTTGCACTTTCACTCAATTAAACTTTCAGTATTTAATTTTTACAAAGCTTTTAAAATTACTTTTAACTTTTTACTTTTGCAAAAAGGTTGAGTGAAATTCAATTAAACGAAGAAAGAAGGGATGTGGAGTTTGGGCTTCCGGGTGGCTTCAAATCGAATTACCGAAAGGCTCATTGCACGCATCTGTTTCGTGATAAGCGACCGCCTTTAAGAACCTTTTCATTGAGGGAACCCTCTAAAGAAGGTGCATTCAGTGGCCGAATTCTTTAAAATCAAATATGTTCAACACAATCATCATTAATCGCAGTCAATTTTGGAATCTTCATTCATTATGATTTATCTAATAATGTGCATTTAATTTTTTTTGTTATATATTATTACGTAAACATTTATATTTATCTGTTTAACCATCAGCTTCTGCTTTTCGTATCATCACACTTATATCCATTTTTTTCTGCTGATTTCTGTGGAAGTTGATCCACGCGATCGGATATGAATAGTCTTTGAATGCAGAGGAAAAAGCAGAGAGAGGCTTATCAAATTCCATTTTTAAAGCTTTCACGGTAAAAGAGAAGCAGAAGCAACAAAAGCCATTGGAAAGTATTTTTTCTTTTCCCTCCCCCGCCCCCTCCGGAGTGAACTCACTGTCTAATTGTATTTATTTGGCTTTCAATCCGAATCCGAATACGAGGGAATTTGATGGAGTCGCAATTGATTTGAGAAAATATGGGATAAGTCTCGAAAAGTAAAAAATACACAAATTCCGGGACACAGTTTCCCTCATAATTATTTATAACACCTTAAAGTACAAAGCTCTGAGCTTTACTTTCGTTGCGTACATAATTTAAAAAAGTTTACTGATAAATGGATATCCTTTTTAGGCTAAGTCTATTTTCTGACATAGAAGTGACAAGGCGCGAAATGGTCCGATGAGCGCTTTTTCAGGCAATGGCTCGCTAATGAAAATTTAAAAGGAGAGAGAGAGAGAGAGAGAGGGCGGAAAAGCGAAGTTGGGGAAGGGAGAGGTTGCCTTTCATCTGAAAACCCCGCAAAAAGGCGATAAAAGCTAAAAATAGATTTATAAATTTTTTCCTTTTTTCATACAAGAGAATTTTTTGTGAAGTTTTCCAATGGCTGCCATTAGAGGCGGGTGCTCTTATGAAGTTGTATCTGATCAGGTTGACACTGTCGCTGCCCTTTCTGTGCGATTTTGGGTAGAATTTGTGCTAATGAGGAGATGCAAAATGGTGGAATGATGTAATATTTGCTGATCCGTCAAAATATTACTTTTTCTACTGTGTAAATAGTAAATATATAAAAATAACTGAATAATAATGCAGGCGTTGTTTACAATTAATATTTGGAGTTTTTATCGAAAGACATGAGGCAGAAGTTCCCTTTAAAATGTAATCGTCAGCAGAATTAGTAAGCAACTTGAATGAATTTTCGGTGAAAGCGTGAGAACGGCCGTGTCGTTTCCCTCGAGAGCCCTAAAAAACACATATGGAAACTCCCGAATGAACCGTAGAAAAAGTTCCCAGATTCCCGAATTTGAATTTTGAATTCGGGCAAACTTCATAGCGGATGAAGACCTTGTTCCATTGACCTGATCTCAGCGTTATTCAGAATTATCACTGAATAGGAATCCAAAAAGATTAAACGACTTCTGCTGTGCTGGCGCTTCGCCAGAAAATATCAGAAGGGTTTCGGCATTCGGCCAGAAAAGCAGACCTAAAGTCACAACTTATTCTTAGTCGAGCAACGGTTTTGTGTTATCCGAATTGAATCTGAAGCGTAACGACTTCCGAGGAACCTTACATCAAACGATACAGTATAAAAATAGTTTCTCTGGGGAGCCAAGGTTTGTCAAAAAAGTCTAAATGTCACCACTCGGAAATGTATCAATCAAAACCGTTGCTGTAAGGTTTGTTGACGGCTGAGGCCAAGAAATAAAATTCAAGAATGATATGTATATGCACACGAAAGGGTGACAATATAGACATATAAATATACATAAAATTGGAGCATTTTTTTTAAAATCATTATTCCCAAGAAACGAACTGGTTATATATAATAAAGGGTCTTCCATTTTTTTCTCATTCAGGTTTCACTTCTAAAAGATTTTTTTTTAACGAAATAAACAATCATTAATGATTTCGGCTTAAATATTTTTTAAAACTTTTCAAGAAAAATCTATGAATAATTTTGAAAAAACTCATTGATAAAGACACTCGCCATTAAAGCATCAACCTCATCTTTCACGCGATTATTTTATGTGGTCCGTTGAGAAACGATTTTGCAATCCCTTCATTTATTGTGATTTAAATTTATAAATGCTTAAAACGAATTTTCATTTTCTCATTTAACTTTTCCGGTCCCCTGGGAATCGCTGTGAGACCTCAGGAGCCCCCCAATGCAATTCTCCGTCCGAAAATTGCGTTAAAACTTTGTGTGTTAACCTTAACGAAACTTTAGTTCGCTATGGTCCTTTTAAATTTCCTACTGAAATTTATATTATGTGAAATTTTAAATTATTTTCAACCGATCAACAAAAAATTTAACTTTAAAGAATTTGACAATTAGTTTTAGTTACAGGTTCACATAAAACGGAGAAATATAGTTTCCCTTGGGGGTTTTCCGGACAGGCGGAAAAATTACATGAAAATCAAAATGGGGTTAAATGCTGACGTAGTGGAAATTATGTGACTTGGAAGGTTTCGTACGGATTATGTTTCAGCAGACACCGCTGAGGGTAGACACAATCTCACAGTCGTTGGAATGAGAAAGAATAAATTTTTTGAAAAAGAGTTAATAAGAAGAAAATGCAAGAAAAACCAACTTATGAAATGGGAACATCGTTGAAAATACTGAAAAGTTTTCTTTATGAAAAATAACAGTATAATCATAACTATGAAAAATTTATGAAAAATAAATTGATTGCAGTATAAAAATTCATATTAATGAGTAGTGTAAAAGGGGGAAAAAATATTTTAGAAAGGCAGTATTATAATAACAAAAGCAGATGATTACAAAAAAGAGAGGGAGAAAGTGGAACAGAATTTCTGCATATTGTAGTTTATTAAACCAAAGAGTACCATTGGGATGTCCGCAGAGGGTACAATACAATCGCCATCTTGTCATGACATTTGATGTTTTGCCTATTGGGGTGAAACACAGATAATTATGAGACTCACCGAATGAAATCAGTCCCGTGTTAAGCATAGAAAGCTTTATGGCGTTTGGAATAGAGACGAGAGAGGTGCTTGCACTGCCCAGATGGTGCTTTTTCTTCCTCGGCTTGTCCTCGCACCTTGTCGTGGACCGGGAGCGGTGCTTCCTCCTGCCGGAAGTGTGGCTGGTGGTGCTCGTTTTCCCGGAAATCCCCGACAGCGTAGTGTTCGCCCGACCTAATTCGGTTTGGGTCTCTGCGTTTTCACTCTGTTCGGACGAACTGAACTGGCTGAGAAATTTCATTTTTATGTTACTCATTTCGAACTTTGATTCTGAGTTTCAATTCCCGGGGATCGAACAACCAGTGAAAAATGTTTTGACCGTCCACGTCATTTTATTAGCACGGCTGCGGTGCACCGCCGAGAGTTGCCTGTCCTTTTCCGTCCTCGAAGTCACGTAAAACATCTGCAACAAAGCACCTAATTAACTCGCGCTAATCATTCAAAGGAAGCAGAGATTGTGCTATGGCAAAAGACTTAAAAAGGATTTAAAAGCATATAGAACTGAACCAACTGAACACAGACTCTGTTATTCGTTGTAAGCTTTCGCTTTTTTATTTTCCATAAACCGCTTTTTGGAAAAGTTTCCGGAGAAACAGAGATAATCACAGACAGCGGAAGAAACTTTTCGGTTGAATAAACTATGCATCAGCTGTGAATCTGCTAACAGTAATAATTAATATACGCTCGACATCTGCCTTATGGAACTTGAATGGCAGCAATTATTGGTAAGCAAGGAATAACTTTCTTAAATGGGGCTGACTGCTCAAGGGATGATTCTGAAAGTGGTCCCGGCTTTCCTTAGAGCTCTTGTCTTCACATAAACGTCGAAAGACATCGGCACTTGTTAATTAAAGGAAATTTAATTATCCCCTGCTCACGTGAGTGACATTCTTATTCACGATGCAGTTGGGTCTCTTGCCAAGAAAAGCCGCCGCTGCTGGAAAACCCGAGCTTTTCCGAACTGACATGAGGACGTTCGGCCTCTTATAAAGGATTGCCTCGCTTTTATTAGCGGTCTTCGAAGGGAACCAATGCATTGTATTATATTCGGCTGAGAAAGAAAAGAGACTTTTGCCAAATACTTAGACTTACGAAATTCTACCTTGATGTTAAAATTTTTTCAGCTGAGCGGGAGTTAAATTTTTTTGTTTGGCCATGAAAAAATGTGAATCATGCACGATAAAATTTTACCTTTCGCTCATTATGTTTTATTTTAATTTCCTCCCGAGTTTCAAAGAAATTTCATTTTGTCCCAAACAAAATCTCAAGCATTGCTCATTTCTTTTTAGTTTAAATCTTCACTGAACTATTGGGAGAGCTGTACCTGCTTTTCGGAGCCCTGTCTGGACAATTCGGGACAAACAAGAACACAAAATCAGCATATACAGAAAATATTTTAAGTTTTTGAGGGGAAACTTTAAATGTTGTTTTTAAATTTTCTAATTTCAAGTTCTGAATGAAAGTTTTATAAAAGGGTCCTATTGAAATATAAATAGAGATTTAATTGGAAACCCAGGCGGAGACAGAAGGACTAAAATTTGAACTTTTACTCTGCCGTACCTTTTGTTGGCCAAAATGAACGTAAACGGCGTTTATGGCTCGGCCCAGGACCACGTCATTTTCCTATATTACCCAAATATATATCTGGCAGAATTGCAAAATCAAGTGAATGTAAACATTCATTCCCGTCAGAAATAAGCAGTTGTTTCAGAGATTCCTCTGCGCTATTCTATCTTTAATTCAAGCGATGCACTTGATTCGGTTTTTAATCCGAAATGACTGCAGTTGGAAAACCTTTAAAGTACACTAAAGTTTGGCGGTCGAAGAGGTTTTACAGTTCATACAACGAAAAAAGAATTGTTAATCTGACTGAAGATGAGAAACGATCTTTTCTCGTAAAAACTAAATTATTTCTTTTGTTAATAATAAGAGCCTGACTAGTTATTGTGGCAAAAAAAGTGTTATGCTCATTAACACAGAAATGATCTGCTTTTACAATTTTCATAAAACAGTAATAGTTTATTTGAAGTTATTTTTCTAAATATTCGGTATACAGTTCAGCTTTTAACAACATTTATTTTCCTCAGGTTCTCAGGTTTTCATTACTTTTTTATATCTTTGTTTGTACGAGTTTCTATACTGTTATTGTTACGAGTAGAGGTTGCAATTTTTTATTATCTTCTTTACCCCGTAAAATTTTTATTTTTTTTTTATGAGGAATTGACTTAACAGTAAAAACTGATTAAGGTCAGCAGTGATTAAAAATTCAGAAACGGTGCGAAACAGAGATTAAACAAAAGTGCAATGGATTACCCTTGAAATCTTTGTAATTTTGCCTTTCATCGAAATTCCTCCGAACGGTTCGCTCGCATCCGCCTCGGTTTAAAGTGTAAACTGTTTCACCCCTCAAAATAAAGCACTAAAAGAGCGTTAATCTGATGGCATAATTCACAGCAAAATACTGCTTTTTATTTTTCCTCCAAATGAGAAATAAACATTGATTAGGAACAAAATTTTCTTGCCTTCGTTTCCGAAGCTTGACTATTCACCGACAAAACTTATACAATTATAAAGATGAGATATTAAATTGCAGTATCAGATTTCAAGTTCACAAGTACGAATTCCCGACGGAGAATATCTGATCCGGTTACTAGTAATTCAGTACAACACCCCTGTGACAGCACTGTATGACGATCGAGTCACTCTCTAGCTAGAACACGCGTGATACCAAACAAAACTGAAATAATCTTTAGTGAAAATTATAGAAAACAAACGAGTCGCGAACTGGGCGGCCATAGCGAACGCATTCAGCGCCCGTTCGCGTTCGAGTTTAACGTCAGACTGAGCTCTCCGAACGCCAAAAACCACTATGACGTTTCCTTTGCTTAGTCGCTTTCATGCCGACGCCCTCCGAACGGTTTTTCCAACTTTTGCTTCGGTTCGTTTTATAAAGTGAACGAGGAGGCGCCTTACGGGCCAAATCCTTTGCTAATCATCCTTCACCGGCTAGAGAAAGCCTATGAAAAGGACGAACGGAAGGGTCAATCTTATGATTATGTAAAGTATTATATTTTCTTTTATGTCCTTTTTTTACGGCCATTTAGGAGTCATACTAATTCAACGCTTCGCCTTTTATATAACATAATTCCATGATTCTTTAGTTAAGCTTCTTCTTTCTTTTGGAATCAGTTTCAGTTTTTTCTTTGGATTTCTTTCATCGCGTCCGTTATATCATCGCCGCCATTTCTATACTTTCCCGTCTTTTTCAGCTTCTTTCGCTTTCTTACTGAGAAAGTATATGGCACACTGCTGTTAAAATAGCCTTTTTATTATAGGCATTTATCTTGTTTGATAGGACTTTCTTCTCCACGTTCTTGGCTTTTATACATTCTCCAGGTATTTGAATTTATATTCAATTCTTAATAATTTTATATTATTCTTATACTCTCTGTATTGTCCTAATATATTTAAGCATTAATCTGAGAGGTGTATTTTCTTTCAATTTAAATGGCGACTGAGCAGATTTCGGATATTATATTGTGGAAGATAAAAGCAAAAACTCATAAAATAAATTAATTAACTCTCGATGTAAATATGGAAAAGTAATAGTCAACCAACCTTAACAAAGAAAAGGTAACAACATAACTATTCAACCTGAGCAATGAAACTGAAATTTAAATTTTCGAAATTTCGCAACCATTAGTATTATTACTTATTTCCGCCTAAATTCATACTTATTAACCAATTTCTATACTCACGATTTTCATTCATATTATGTGAAATAAAATAACGATCAATATATAAAAAAACTTTATAAAGTTCCGAATAATTTTAACATTGCTACTTGTAAAAACCGGTAAAACTGTTTGTTATTTTATGGAACACTTGAATTGGTGAAAATACTTCGTAGTAGTGCTTCCGGTTGAAGTACTTTTTTAAAAGATTCATTCCCAATTATTTTTTTTGTGAGTCTAAAAAATTAAATAAAATTAAATAAAAATAAATTTTTTCAAATTTTAGGAACATAAGCTTGAGTTTTATGGCAATTACTATAGTTTTTTTATCGAAAAGTTTTCGATACTAACTTTATTCAATCATTTCCGATTTACTGTGACAGCCATGACAGCCGTCATAGAATTTAGTATGTATTCCATGTTTTTATTTTTACGTGAAAGTAATTTCACGTAATATTAGTTTTTTATTTTTATGACAGTAAAACAATATGGTTGATTTTATTTAGACTTTTTTATATTTTCATTTTGTGAATTTCTTTTTAATAATATGGCATCAGAACCAACAATAGATTCCTTAAAGGAAGAAGTTGCCAGGTTAAGCAGGGAACTGGATCAAGCAAGTAGTGAAAAGGTTCAATCTGCCAAATACGGACTTGTCCTTTTAGAAGAAAAATCCCTCCTGCAGGATAAATACAATGAATTAGAAGCCTTGTACGAAAATACTCGGCACGATTTAAAAATAACCCAGGAAGCCTTAGCTAAATTTCAAACAAGTCATAAAGTAACTACTGAAAGTGGGATAGAACAGGAAGAGTCGTTGTTGACCGAGTCTGCAGCTAGAGAAACGTCTTTGAATTCTCAGATATTAGACCTAGAAAATGAAATGAGGCAGCTGAGACAAGAATTAGAAAGAGTCACAGGTGAAAGGGATAGGTTAATTCAAGAGAATAATGACTATGATAAGGATAAAGAGGAGAGAGAGCAAGAAAGGAGACATCTTAAGATGCAGCTGAGGGATATTAAGCAGAGAGAAACAAGTCTGATTGCTGAGTATGCTGAGTTGGAAGAAGAGAATATTAGCCTTCAAAAGCAAGTATCCTCATTAAAATATTCTCAAATAGAGTTTGAAGGAATAAAACACGAATTCAGGTCACTTCAGGAGGAAATTGAGCTGAGTCGTCAGCAAATTGAAGAGTTGACAAATTTAAAGAAAATAGCAGAAAAACAGATGGAGGAGGCTTTGCAAAGTCTTCAGGCTGAGAGGGAAGCCAAGTATGCTCTAAAGAAGGAAATTGACCAGAAAATTAACAACCCCAATATGAATATGTTTAACTTCAGCAATTTAGCTTACACTGTTAGAGGAATGACTGATGAAGGAGGTGGAGGGTCAGATGAAGAAGATTTGCCAGCACTTCAGAGAATAGAAGCTGACATAAAAGGCTCAACTATGGACTTAACATCTCCAGAAGGAAAACAGGTTGATTTGTTTAGTGAAATTCATTTAAATGAAATCAAAAAGTTAGAAAAACAACTAGAGCAAGCTGATTTGGAAAAATTGGCTTTAACTCAGAATTTAAAGGAGTCACAGACTCAAGTGGAAAAAAGTCAAAAAGAACTTCAAGCCTTTTTAGCAAAAATAATTCAGTTAGCTACTCATGTTGACTCTTTACAGTCATTAAAAAACAAAGCTCAGAGTTTGGGAGTGCACCCTGCCGATGCAACTCTTGACAAGCTCTCACTCTTAGTGCTCAATTACAAACAGTGGTTTGATTTCACATACAAAGAATTAGATCTTCTAAAAAGTGAATTAGTTGAACTTGAAAAAGATTTGAATATCTCAGATGCAACAGCCCAATTAAGAACAGACATTTCCAATCTCAAAAACAAATTGCTCGATAGTGAGCAGCAAGCCATGGAGTATCAGTCTGATGTTATGATCTTGGGTCAGTTGACCAGTGGAGCAAGTTCCTCTCTTGAGTCTGCAATGAGTGGTCTGCAGACCATTTCAGATGAACTGGCACAACTGTATCATCATGTCTGTGCTGTCAATGGGGAAACACCAAGCAAGGTTTTGTTAGATCATGAAAAGAAGGGTGAAGTTATTCCAGAGGCTAACATTGGTGGGAAAGATGCTTTCCCTGTTCCACAAATTGAAATCTTAAGAGGTTATCTCAAGTCCAACATTTCAACCAAAGATTTAGAAACTCTTAGGGATGCATCTGGCATGGCCAATCATGTGGAAACAATACTGGATCAAGTGAAGCATCTGAGGAAGTCAGTAGAGCATACTTTGGAGCATTCAAAAAACAAAACCAGAACCAATTTATTAGAAAAAGAGGGTAAGTTTTTAAAACTTAAAGTGAAAATTATTTATATATGAGAAATGAACAAATCATGTGGTTTTATATAATTGTTGAATCTGTTGATATGTTGTATGCTATGGGGTATCTTTATTTTCCCTCATTCTGTGTGTGATATGGCCTCATTGAAATGTAAACGATCTATTTCATGATAGTTTATACATCAACTTTCTTTTGTTGTTGTCTTCAGTGGAATCTGTTTAAATCTAACTTTGTTCTCCAGTTTTATATGTGTAAATTAATGTCTTTGATTGTCATTGAGTCATTCCAGTTGGAAAATCTTTTTGTATTGTATCTTTTAAACATTTTGAAACCCAATCAATTGTTTATAGTGGTCACTGATGCCCTCATATGAACAAATAATGTATATGTTTTAGAAAACTTTTAATTTTCAGATGCCCCAAGCCACTTAAAAGACTGCTGATTTATGAATATCTTATTTTTCACCCACATTTATTTTATTCAGCAGCCAAAATGGTGTTTTATATTTACTTAAAAAGTTAAAATTCTATATTGCCCCATTATTAACTAAAACTTAATTGTATAATTAGTAAACAATGCAAGGGAAATCAAATGCACCTTTTCTTATCAATTATAAAAATATCAGCAGTCATCTCTATATTATCAAATAAATTTGTGATTTTCTCAATTAGATTTACATCTCTTTTTTATCTATATTTCTTATCTAAATTTATGTATAATCATGACTAGAAAAATTCAATTTTCCACTTTTCATTAGGTTTGTGAAAATAAAATGTCTCATTGTTCCATTATTATGCAGAAACCATTTTGATAAACTTGATACTCAAATTTAAAGAGTGTCACCTGTGTTATAAAAAACCTGTATTGTTTCAAGAAATACCTTTGAATGAGGTTTTTATGTAATTAGTGTTTATTCAATCTGAAGTATTATTAGTGTTTAATACGTCTGAAGTAAATGGTTGAGAAAGGGTTCTTTTTTAAAATGGATGGCTGCCTATTTTAGCGCTACATTAATTGGGGAAAATACTTTGCTTATTGTAATATCAAGGAATTGTGGTTTTTCTTAAGCAGATTTACACAACCGATGACACACATTTATTTATTTAGTTGCTCTCTGAACGTTTGCTTATTTCGTTGCTGTTACGCTATATTACCGACATATTCCTCCGGAATTGAATGGTGTTTTTCATTTAATTGATGACATTTCAGAGTATTCGAACGAGAACAAAGATGCGGAAATAGCAGAGCTTCAGGAGCAGAATATCAAACTGAAATCTTTGTTATCCACTAAGAGAGAGCAAATCGCAACGTTACGCACAGTATTAAAATCGAATAAAAATACGGCGGAAGTGGCGTTAGCCAATCTAAAGTCTAAATATGAAAGCGAGAAAATATTGGTTAGCGAAACGATGATAGTTCTCAGGAATGAGCTGAGGTTACTCAAAGAGGATGCGGCCACCTTTTCAAGTAAGTAAGGAAGCAGCAGAGAACCGTTTCTCCCTTTCCTTGCTTCCTTCCTTACCATCCTCCACCCACCAACCCTTCGCAAACACATATTAACTGCCCTGTGTGGATGAAGTCAGCGATGTTTATATTTGTTAAGGACGAATTGAGTCAAAAACAAATTGTAAGACCGCTTCGATAGTTGTTAAAAGTAGTTTATTCTTAGGAAAATGAGCCTAAATGCGGTCCTTAATATTCTACTCATAAAGTTGTTTGAAAAGTTTCGCTTTTCCATCGTAATGACAGAGTACTGAAAGCTCCTTATCCAATTTTAGAGCTCTTGATTAATGATCTCGTATCTGTTTAACTCTGCTGAAAATGAGTCAGTTTACGTGTTGGTCTCGGATTTCCTCCTTGAGATTTTCTTCACATTGTCTTCGCCTTCAACTTCGTGGGCGATGTGTTTCTGAATCACTTGCCACCCTGCAGTTATTCTCTCACACCCCCGCACCCCCCAGGGGAAACATGTTCTCCTAACCATTGCTAACTTGTATGTGTAAGTGCGTTCTTTGCCTGAGGGGAACATCTGCATATGTACAACCCTTCAAGGGGTTCGCAGCACACTCACTAACCTCCCACTAAACTCCCTAAAATGTCCTCTCTCCAAATGGATAAACTTATACGTCCGTTGACCGCTTATTTCGGTTATATTTTTGTAGAATTAAATGATATAAGCGGAGTGAAACTGAGGTTATCGTCTGATTTTTTCCTCGTTGGCATTTTAATGGCTTTCGAATTACAACCAGTAAATTAAAAAAGTATTTATTAATTAGTTGTGAGTTAGTCTTTTAAAAGCCTTATATTGCTCTTAGTTTTTATTTAATTCAAATTATTCATCTGAAAATTTTTAAACTTACCAACAACGAACTGATTGCACCTAAAGTTGGCCCACATTTGGTTCAAATCGCTTTAATCCACTCGAATCGCCCTTCATTTTGTACTGTCCAATTGGAGGAAATTTTAGGTTTTTAGGGGTGCATAAAACAGAGGTCTAAACACTTTTTTAAATTAACATTCAACATTCACACATTCAAAACGACAACTAATGCTCGGAAAAACTGTCTGTAGAAATAACAAATATCATTGAAGACTTGTGTCAAAAGATTAAAGTTTAAAGTTAAAAATAAACAATTTTTTTTAATTTAGCGATTAAGGAAATTGTCATATTAGAAATAAAAAAAATTAAGTGTTGCTTAACACGGGTGATATTCCTAAAATTGGCTGTTGTTTTATTAACTTAATAGCTTTGAAAATTTCAACTGTTACATAATAAAGAGTTGAAATTTGATGATCCTTTCTGTTTCCTGTTTAACCTCATTCTCTTTTTGAAACGTACTTTAACCTCTGCTGATGCTAAAGGTCAATAAGTTAAAGAAATGTTGGGTTTGAATGGTGCTGTAAGTTCTCATGGAACTCTTCGATGGAGTATAACAATTCAGTGCTCCTCATTGTCGTAAGCGATGATTAAAACCTAATTAACCCCTTTTCAGGTCTTCGTGCTATGTTCGCCGCCCGCTGCGAAGAATACGTGACGCAAGTGGACGAACTGCAGCATCAGCTGTTGGCCGCAGAAGACGAGAAGAAGACTCTAAACCAACTACTCCGATTAGCCGTCCAACAAAAGCTAGCGCTCACCCAACGCATAGAAGAGCTCGACGTGGACAAGGAGATGCGGAACCAGAGGAGGGCGTTCCCCGTCCAGGGCGGGAAGGGGGGCAAGAACAGGTTTTCCCAGGCGGGGCGGACGGGGGCGGGGAAGGACCACTTTTAGCCCCTCTTGGGGAAGTACCGGTACCTGGCATACCTGCTGGCACTTCTCAAGAACCATAGGAAAATCTACAGCAGCAACGCGACCTGAGCCATTCGTCGATTGTCTTTGTGGTATGCGAAAGACAAGCCAAAAAAGGTTGTTATGTAAATAATTTACGGCCCAGACTATTTGAAATTTTAGTCGGAAGAGGTAACGTGCGTTTATTTTTGATTTATTTTCATGGCGGGGTGTATTTTTTTATCTCTTAAGATACCCACTAAATATTATGTATTAATATATAAAGTCTCCCTTTTATCTCGCAGACATTCTCAGCCTCATTTTGTAATATTCCACCTGTCTGATACTCGCACTCAGCAACCGTCCGCAGGCAACAGAATTCGACTGAAAATCTGGCCATTCGTGTTATGCTTTGATGTTTATTTAAGTGGCCTTTCTCAACTTGAGGCAATTGGAATTATTATTTATTCTTCTTCTTTATTTATCTATTTATTGTTGTCATCTTGTAAACCTGCCGTTCAGTTTCCACTTGTTCGTTCATTTGCTCTTCCGCCTGTCAAGAGCCCAACACTCTGTTGTTCTTAATTCGAAGTAAAACGATTTGTCAGAGACAGAAACTGTAGTAAAAATGGGACTGAAGTGAATTGTGAATTGTCTGGCGTTTTTAGCAGTTTCCAAACAATTTTAAAATATTGACTCGTAAAAAAATGTACTCAAATAAAAGGAGAGTTTAGAAAAATACACCCCGCACGTGAATATTCGAAAACAATTTTTTGATATCATATATTTTTTACTTTTTCTTACTTCTAAAATTATTTATTATTTTTCTATTTCTACCGAGGGATTTTGCAAAAGTATCGAAAATTTACCGAAAGATAACAGCAGAATTCTTTGTTATTGTATCTGCACTCATTTGCTTACGTATTGATACGGATCGGAGAGTCGACAGGTATTGGGATCAAATTAATTAAGTTCGAACAGTAATTAATTCTTTTCATTTTAGTCAAATAAACTTAAGGTTGTGGTATCGTATTAACTCAAATCTACGTTCCAAGTATTCGTATTCTCAAAGCATTTTCCAGGTGGTTTTCAATGAATGCCCGCCCGCGGAAGGCCCCGAATTGTAGTTGAAGAAAGCACCCAAACAATGCCAAATCATACTAATTAAATAGTATTTAAGTTATTTTATATTTATCAGTTGCGAGTTTTCGATGTCAAAAAAAGTGGGAGTTTTTCAATTTGGTTTTGTAGCGGAACTCAACTGCCAAAAACACTTAAAAAATGTTCTTTTTTATGAATAACCAATTTTTAGAATAATAAATTTACCATAAAATAAATTAGGGTAGTGTCAAGTGAGCAGACCGCGTTTGCGTTCAGAGTCTCCACAGGCCCAGGAAAAGGCCCGAGAAAGGCCCAGAAAACGGGTGTTACCCCTGTTCCACTTTCTTTTCTCAACGGATTTTCACTATTTTCTACTGCTAATACCTAAAAATGTCTTTCATGACTTTATGAAATCAGTTTAATTCGCTCTTCGTTGACACTCCTAATCTAAATTTTTCAGTATTGGAATTATTTAAACATTAAAACTGTGCAAAAAACCTTATTTTCCATTTCCACGCCAAGAAGCAATAATAACGGAAGTAAACGTTTATTTTAAAAAATAACCGTCTTAACCCTTTGGGTACTGATTCATTTGAGAAAGTATTTACATGTGGGACGGATTTAATTTTTGATAGCTGTTATTCATATCATATATGAATGTCTTCAAGTGGTTATTGGCCATTTGTTGGTAAGCTTAACCGAAGTTAAGATAAAAAAAGAAGAGGGAATGTTGAATAAATTAACAACTGAAAGAGTGACCTGAGGAAGTTCTTTTTCTGCTGTTGCAGCTGTCGAAATATCTGTTGTGAAAAAGGTTTTTTTATATTCAATGAAGTTTATAATATTCGTCTCTATTTATAATAAAACGGTATTGAATCGATAAATTATGGAAAAAAGCTTTGTTGTAATGATTAGAAAAAATTAATTCAGAAGAGCGGAAAACCCTCATTTATTAAGACTAAAGGAATGTAAAAAAGGTACAATTTGTCCGTTTCAACTTTCTTTATTGGTTTCGCCATTTTTTTTTTGACGAGCCGAACTCGTTTCTAACGATCAACACTTTCCGAATTAACAAAATAGCCAAACAGTGATGCATTCTAAGCTGTAAACAGGGGTGCACCATTTATTTTTGTTTAAATTTCCCTCTCGGAAAGGGAGACATTCGTGCAATATTTTCTTGGGAACTCTGTGCTCTTCTTTACCTGTGCATGTACATATTGTGTAAATATGGAGTTGTTGTATGCAATTTTAGGCCCTGATCCTCTCTGTTTGTCCAAATATTGACGCGAGTCATTCCGAGCCTTGCAGAGAGGATGAACCGTCCTTTCAATGTCTCGTTACACATCAATCGGTCTGAATTGTTTCGCTCGAACGTTTTATCACGAAGAACTGCATATCTGTGTTTGTTTGTATTGAGAGCAAAAGCTGTTGCAGCGACTCTGTGGTTTGCTGACATTTCGTTGAAGAATGTGCATACAGTATTAAAAAAAAAAAGTGTAAATTTTCGTTTATTGTTTGATCGAGATCGATTTTTAATTTTGTCAAATTTTAAGGGGAAGATTGTTGAGGAGGTAGATGATATGATAAAACAATAACCTAATTGGTATTATTTAATTACAGTAAATGCTTTAATGTTAACACTAAAAAAATTATCACAAATATAACACTGTTTATGGATTCTATTTTCTTTTTTATGCCTTTCAAGTAGCCTGTTATGAAATTGGGATATTAATATTTTGATAAGGGACATCTTATTTTGAGGGTTTAATAAATTAAAATATGACTTTTAATTGAAGAATGACTGAACTAACTCTAAAAGACGCGGATTGTTTCAAAGTATTAATGTTTATAAAATACTTAAGCCAAATGAATAGACTGTTTTAGCTTATAATAATTGCAGTCTGTCTGCCAGTGTGTGTCAGGATCTTGAATTAAATAAATTAATACACATTCACGATAAAATAAAGAAGTTTATTTCCTGGTTGTGATTTACAAATTGTAGCACAACCCTAAGCAATACTTGATGCGTTACTCGCAATTCTCGGCCAAAGATCAGCACATTCCTTTGCTACAGGTCCTGTAATTGCACTGCCTTTCATCTCTCCTTTATTATTCACAATTACGCCTGCATTATCTTCGAAATATATAAATACCCCGTCCTTCCTCCTAAACGGTTTTCTCTGACGTATCACCACCGCAGGCATTACCTGAAAACAAAACCTCACTCAGACACCCCTACAATATGGCGGTTATTTATGGGGGAAAAAGCAACACGTACCTTTTTCCTTAATTCCGGTTTACCCTTCTTAACCGTGGCTACGATCATGTCACCGGAACCGGCTGCTGGAAGTCTGTTCAATCTTCCTTTGATACCCTGCACGGCGATCACGTACAGATTCTTTGCCCCCGTGTTATCTGCACAGTTTATAACTGCGCCCACCGGTAAACCTAGTGAAATGCGAAATTTGGCTCCGGCGGAACCTCCTCGTCCTCTCTTAGACATTTCTGTCGGGATGTGCTACACTAATATTCCTTGAATTCACGCTTAGCCTTTAGGGTTGAGACATCACAACGTGCTACGATTCACGAAATAAATGCAAGAGACTGAGCGGATACGGAAACGGTAGTTTATTTAATCTATGAAATGTCTCAGACCGTATACGAAACTTGCATTACGGAATAAATAAGTTTTTATTAATTAATTATTTACTTTTGTCAATTTATCATATTTTAAGCACTTATTCTTATATAGAAAAAAAAACCTTAATGCTTTCAGAAAACACCTCAGATGGCTAAATATAAAGGTTAAATTCTACTGATAGACGTGAGAAATTTTAATGTTATTTAATTTAGATTAAAAACTCAGAAGGAAACTAAATGATTATAGATTCTGTCGTTACCCATAAGTATGTACAAATTTATGGGGAAAAAGTCTTTAAATAAAGGAGTGTTAATGTTTTAAAGATTTTGATCTTTTGCTTAAAAATTTATAAAGATCTGAACAAATTCATTCCAAGATTCTCCTTAAAATACTGAACAAATATGCACTTTGACTATTCAAGTTGAAATTAATTAGTTCAGAATAATTTATTAATACTGTTCAAAAAATTTATTTTTATTAAAAACTAAAATCATTTTATTGAAAACTAATTAAATAGATCACTATTCTTCCAAAAAAATCAGTACTTTTTTCAAATATAAATTTAACTGTTGTACTATTCACTGGTTTTGGTAATGTAAATTTCTGAATAGAATTAACATCTTCTGGATAAAAAGGCATTGAAGTTATTTGAGCATCTTCGGTGAACAATGCTTGGCACTCTTTGCCTACAAAACCACCTTGAAATTGAATACTAAAACTGGAAATGGTGTGTGGCTGTATAAATTCCATCAACACCCATTGAGGACTCCCCTGGAAACAATTTGCTTGTTAAAGCTAAATATAATAAATTATTACAACATTTGCGCAAGAGGTGTTCAGCAAAATTTACCTCATCAGAACTCCAGCATGTGTCGTCGTTGCCATCAAATATATTTTGTTTGCCAAAGCTTTTGTCATTCCTGACAACTGAGCTGACCCTAAAATTCAATAAATTAAGTTTCATTTGAACAACTTTTTAATGAAATTTAAATACTTACTGAATTTTCTTTATGTCTTTTTTTGAAATAACACTCATCTTTAGTTCATCATTGGTTCAAAAATTGCAATATCTTTTTTAAAATACTATAATAAGTTATTCATTTAAATTAAGTTGTTATTATTATAAACAAAATTAAAAAATTATAATTACGTAAGAATTACTAATTAGTTCAAGAAATATTTTTAAAAAATTTTTTGGCGAGATAATTGTGCCAAATGAAGACACAGTATATAATTACTGTCTATGGTTTGTTTAAATATACTTTTCTGAATTATCAAAAAATTGACGGTTTATATTATCTATGCTTTTTCCAGGATAATATGACTCTATGGTTAGCTTTTATCTAAGCCCACGTGCTTCCTAACCTGTAAAGTGTTTTAACGTCAGTGCGAAGTTTTCTTTAAGCAAAATGGGTAAAATTAAAAAACCAAAACCGACCAAAGAACTGGGCATAATGAAGCAAGGTTTGTTAAAGACGTTACCTCATGGATGGTAATTTAAGACATGTTTTTCAATGCCCTCATCTTTCAGGAATAATGTTTAATAAGGACTTTGGTCAGCATATTTTGAAGAATCCCCTTGTGATTCAGAGTATGGTTGAAAAAGCCGCCATCAGACAAACCGACGTAGTTCTCGAAATCGGTCCAGGCACGGGGAACATGACAGTGAAGCTTTTGGAAAAGGCAAAGAAAGTTATAGCCTGCGAAATCGATGTCAGGTGTGTTTCGGCGAATACTTTTGCTAAGTTGTTCAACTGATTGCTCTAACGGTTTCCCGATTTTCCGTAGATTAGTGGCAGAGTTACAAAAGCGCGTGCAGGGGACTCCATACCAGTCAAAGCTGCAAATAGTAGTTGGGGATGTTTTGAAGTCAGAACTGCCATTCTTCGACACTTGCGTCGCGAACATTCCATATCAAATCTCTTCACCATTAGTATTTAAATTATTACTTCATAGGCCTTTTTTTAAGTGTGCAATATTAATGTTTCAAAGAGAGTTCGCTCAGAGATTAGTGGCCAAACCTGGAGATAAATTATACTGCAGGTTATCAATCAATACTCAATTGTTAGCAAGAGTTAATATAGTTATGAAGGTATGTGGGAATGTTAATTTATTAAATCTCAATTTGTTTTCTCTTTGGCAGAACTTTCAGATAATCCTTCTCTGATTTTCAGGTTGGGAAAAACAACTTTCGACCTCCTCCGAAAGTCGAATCGAGCGTTGTCAGAATAGAACCTAAAAATCCACCTCCTCCAATAAACTTCAAAGAGTGGGATGGCCTCACGAGGATCGCCTTTGTGAGGAAGAACAAAACACTCAGTGCAGCTTTCAAGCAAACGTCTGTGCTTGCACTTTTGGAAAAGAACTACAGAGTTCATTGCTCTTTGCATAATGTGGTTTGTAATTGTGTTTATGCAAATTTTATGTGTTTGTTAGAGAATTTGTTCAATGTTTACACTGTCGTAACTTATTTTCTATATCGAATTGAACATGTCGATGTATTGTGTTCATTTCACATTTCAGGAACTGATGGAGGGTTTTAACATCAGAGACAAACTTGATCCCATTTTGGAAAAGATTAATGCTGATTCCAAAAGAGCTCGAACGATGGACATCGATGACTTTTTGGAGTATGTAGAATGGTTTTCATCACAATTAGAAATTATTAGTATTGTGTCCTTTATTAATTTGTGCAAGGTTTATTTCTCTAAAAAAACATTAGACCAAAGCCTTCACTTAATGATGAGTCAAGATTAAATCATAAGAAATCCAAATCTAAATAAAAAATAGATACAGTAAATTAATAAAAGAATGAAAAAAATCATACACAGATGCAGGGAAGTTTTTCCGCTCTTTCCCCTCTGCTACCGAAAACCACCCTTCCGGAGCTAACTACCCCCGATTGCAAATTAGAAAATAAAGATACATAACTATTTAAGCCTGAAATTAAAGAAAAAAAATTTGCTAGTTAGAGAAATTTCAAATGAAAAAAAAAAAAACAAAAAATTATGATAATTTTTTATTTGTAAAAAAAAAAAAATACGGATTTATTGACAAAATACAAACTTAAATACATAGCTTAAAAATGTATTAACCACTCATATTATATTGTTGCAGGGTTTTGTATGCGTTTAATTCGGAAGGAATCCACTTCTCGTAGGACTGAAAAGCAACACAACGACGCAGCATTGCCATTTCAAATGAAATGCGTAAGTCGGAATCAGTGGTCACTTTTTGTGAAAACCCCAAAGCGTTTTTTATATTTTTATGCATTGGGAATAAATATTATATTCCGATCATTTCTTAAATCTGTACATTTCCATACGTAATGAAACCCGATCCGGATTTATGAAATGACCCTGACTTGATTAAGTATGGGGATGATACTCCCCTAAATTTCATCCCCTTAATGGAGGGAACAGAAGACGAACTTCGACCCCATTTTCCGGAAATTCTCACCGTGCAATTATGATCTTCTCTATTAGGAGAAGGAAATACTTGGAATTCAATCTGATGAAGGAACAAAATTTGGTACAGAATTGGGAAACCGTTCACTTCTCCAATATTAATGTATTCCTTTTTTTAGTACTTTAACAAAATCTTAGTCTTTTTTATGTAATTCCAATTTGTGTAAATAAAGAAAAACATTCTAAAACAATATGACGACCATGTTGAACCTATGGAAGGTCAATCAATAGTCATAAATAGTCATAATTGACTTTTTTACACCGGTAAACAAATGAAATCTGACTAAAAATCCTGTAATATTCAACAGGAAACAATTTCTTTTATATAAATTATTATAAATTTGCTAAAAATCTAATTAAAATTGTACTTTTTGTTTAGTAAAAAATAATTTTTTACTATGATGATCCAAGAAGTGACCGATGTCCCCAATTTTAACCCAAAATTTTAGTCATTTCTCAGAGGCAGTCTTTTAATAAACTAATCATTTTACATCGCACTATTTCGTGCTTCATTGTATAAGACCTCTTTTTAATGACCGGCAAACTCTTTGTCAATAAGACGTGCTAAGTTAATAATTTTTAAAAAACACCAAACAACTTGACACGTTTTTCTTATAAAATTTATTTCTTTATTATAGCGAAATGCAGACAACGGCACACGAAACATTTACATTTCCGCCGTTGAATAAATAATTAATACTAAGTTTGGACGCGACTCAACTCCGAAAATGCAGTCTTCTCTTCGAATAACGACAGCCTTTCGATGTTTTCGATGTGAGGATGCACTCATTATGAAGATTCGTTGCCGAGTTGAGTCCTCTTCACTGTCCATAAAAATTAGATTGCGTTGTTCGTTGAAAACTTTACCACTGACACGAAAGGCGTTTCAATCTACAAAAAGATAGAAAAACTTTAAAATATTTCACTCGAAAATTGTAGAGATTTAGCTCATAAAAAGAACTTTTGTTACTTTGCAAATATGTCATTTTATTTATTCTACTTTGGTTTTATTTTCAGAGGGAAAAATTTGAGTTTTGAAAATTTAAAAAAGAGCGCAATTTTAGAGGGGACAGGAAGTTCCGGAAATTCAAGATACGGCCGAAATAATCGGAACCAGTCCAAAAATATAGAAACTTCTGAGAGAAGTTCACATGTCGAAGGGATAAAACGCCGAGAAAACCCTGTCACTGCTGTGACATTTAGACAGAATAGATCACAATGTAATAATGATTGGTGATAATTAAATAAAACAGAGTAAGGAACATTTGATTTAGTTTTAACTCTGTGACGGGCGCACTGTTTGTTAAAATTTCAAAATGTAAATGTGTAAATAAATATTAAATTTAAAATTAAACTCTAGTGTTTATTTACTGTGGGTGTTTCCATGTTGGCCAATGCCCACACCAAAACTCTTCTCAAACACTCACCATTTGTTGGAGCTGTCATCCAATGCCATAGACCAATAGGATTTGAGGCTCTTCGGGTGGGCATCGCTGCTCGTGGACCGTCGCCTGTGCGCGCTGGGGGAGGAATCGGAGGTCCAACTGGGGACAATGACGCAGCTCCTCACTTTCATCCTCTTCCTTCTGTCCGTTGGCCCGCAACTTCTGCGCTTTTTGCTCGGTTTGGCGGTCGTTTTCCTCTTCAGTTTCTTCCGGTAAACCCTTGGCTTTTTGCTCTGTGATTTCTTCAAAGATTTGCGACTGGACTTGGGACTCGGAGAAAAAGCAGGTCTTCGCTTCTCCAGGAAAGAATCGCAGCTGGTGGAGCTGTCGCTACTGCTGGTGCTGTCACTGCTGGTGGTGGTGCTGCTGTCACTGGTGCTACTGATGCTGTCACTGCTGCTGGAGCTGCTGCTCCTGCTCCGTTTACTGCTTCTGCCATTACAACTGCTGCAGCTGAAGTCAGAACTAAAGCCGTCACGACTGCTGCTTCGGTGCTTCCTCGACTTGATGTACTTCCGCTTTTGTTTTCCCTTCAACCCAAACCCGTTCGACCTGCACTTTCCTTTCTCGCTTCGACTTCTGCTTCTACTGCTTTTACTCTTCTCGTTTTCTCCGGACGAAGACCGTCTCGTCTTTCCCTTTTCTGTCTTTATCACTTCGGCGTATTCCCCGTTTGAAGTGTCCAAATCTGAGTACGCTGGCATCTCTTCACCCGAGCTAAGAGTCACTACTTCAGGCTTAGGCTTAACATAATCCAGTACTTTCACCTCTTCTGTATCACTTTCGCAGATTTCAATCGAGTCGGTCCCTCTCCCCGAAGATATTCCCGAAGGCCCCGCAACGGGTTCCTCCGATTTCGGCTCGGCGGCTCTCTTCAGCAGGACTTTCCTCGGCCCCAGTCGAGAGCATTTGTCGTACTTCTTCTCCTCACTTCTCACTGCTTCCAGGAACTCGATGTCGTCCTCGCTGTCGCTGGAGGAAGACGTGATTTCCTGCACCTCCGTCGCGTAGTTGGGGTTCGGCCCGTAAACCGCGTTTTGGTCGAACCCCGCTATGTCGTAGACTGACCGCGCGAAGGTGTACAGCTCGTGGATGAAATGGTCGGTCCTGTTCCCGAAATAGGAGTGGATCTGATTGCGGAACTCGCTGCTTCTGATGGGGAACTGCGTCAGGAGAGAAATGATGCGAGAGAGGACATACGCCGCGTGCGACTCGTTCTCGCTCAAGAGGACATTCACTTCGCGGTTCAGCCATGGAATGATTCTGTGGATCTGCGCGGGGTTGTCCCTGAAAAGGAAATAATCACTGAGAGGACCCGTCCTCACTCTCTCATCCTCCCGCCTCTCCAAGAGCACACAAACCTGTAGAACTGCGGAGTGCACTCTCTGTATCTCCCCGTGATGTCCACCAAATCCTGGACCCATAGGTCCTGGGCGTAGACGTTCCTGCGGAAGTCGCTGGTGCCCCTCTGTCTGGGCCTGGGGCGCGGGGGGCCGATGCTCATGTGGAATCCGGTGCGCCGCCGGACTGGGACCAAAGGGTTAATCTGGTAGGAATCTTGGGGAAGTCTCCTCGTGTGGGCGAGAAAGCTTTCCGCCAATTCTCGGAAGTAGTCTCGAGTCATTGTCGATCTACCGACAAAAAAATGATGAAAATAGGCCTCAATTGTAGTCAAGTTTAATTATTTTCATTTTGTTTTGTCTACAGTAGTGCTCAAAAGTATTTTGACAATACAAAAGTTTTAGTTTTCCACCCGTAAGAGTTACAAAGTGAAATTTCATTAAAATGCTTTACAACATTTTAAATATAATATTAATTAAATAAAAGAAGAAACAAAGAGTTTACTTTAGAATTATAGAATATATACACTAATAATAAGAGTATTAAAGAAAAAGCAGAAGACTAAGAAAAATGTTGTGTTTTGTAAATTTTGTCATTTTAATGCTGTCAAATAAATTTTAATAATATATTTGTCAGCATAAATATATTTGGTATTGATAACTAAATAACACAACAGTATAATAATTAACAATTTTATATTGTCAAAATACTTTTGAGCTCTACTGTAAGTCTTTCTAAAGAGGAATCAAACTATAAATTTTTCTTCTGATGCATTTTTATGGAATCAATCAAATATATTACATTAGTGTTGAGAAAGAATAAAACTTATGTATATAAAATTTAATGGCTTAGAGTTCAGCTCATGCATTAATGTCATGACATAATGAAATACTTTACTTTTATTTTCCACTTTGAAATTCCAAAATAAAATTAAAATGAATGTGCAGTCCAACACCTTAATAAAAAAAGAAAATTATGAAAAATAGATACATTACTCACCTGTAGCGAAATCTTCTCTCCATTGGCATTAAGTCAAAATTGTAGGAATGCATAAGATCAGAGAACACATAATGAGGTTCGGCATGATCTACGGGGTACTGATCGTAGTCTAAATTTGATCTCACGTTGTGAATTATTGACTTGAAAGGCTGCTTGCACAGTGGGCACTCGGCCTTTATCTGAGAAATAAAAGTAAAGCTGAGCATTTTTCCTTCATAAGGATTACCCTGATTGACCGTTGTGACAACCGTACCCACCTTTGACCATTGCAACAAACACTGAAAGCAAAACTGATGTAAGCAACTGTCTGTGAAGGATTTATTCTGAAGTCTTCCCAAGCAAATGACGCAACGGGAATCGGGAGAATCTCTGGAGGGCGACTTCATCCCCTCCGATTCCGGTGAGGAAAGGGATATCGGAAGCGGAGATTTCGATTCTCTCCCAGTGAGTATCAAAGGGGTAGCAGGGCAGCTATCCTCCATTTTGGTTATCTATTATTTAATGTGGTTATTACTTCAAAAAATAACTTAAGAAATACAAGTCTCAAATTTCATTTTAATTATTACTGCAACACTTCCATCAACTGTAACAACAAATACTGAAGGAACCAAGCTTAAACTTAATAAACGTCTGCCCGAAAGGCATTTATGACTCCTCAATAAACAAGGCCTTATGCGAGAACATAAGTAGAATCGTCCTCCTTATTGACACTTTGTCGACACTATTTTGTCGAAGACTTTCAAATAAGCAATTTACTTTCTTTTAATTATACCGAACTGTATTATAAGTTTCGACAATTTTTTTTATACAAATGTTAACCGGAAACTAATCCAATAAAATGAATGAAAAGTATAAACGTTTCATTTTGAACAGAGTGACATGATCAATTAAGAAATGCTCAAAAAAAATGAATAGTCGTTTGACGGTCGATGCAGAACTTCGGATTAACTCTTCCGGAGATTTTTTTTTGTAACCAATTATGGTTCATTTTTTGTCAATCTGGTATGAAAAATATTATTAACCTTATTAACACAGAATTTGCAAAATTATGCTGAGCATTTCCGTACAAAAATGTACCGTAATTTATAGTCTTTTAATGCTCGAAGATCAAATAATTCCCAGGAAAGGCGTCTTTTTAGTTGTAATTAATCTTAATCATAATTTAATTATCAAAAATATTAAAACCCTATTATTAGGTAATCATTTTTAAAAACAGTGTTCATTCCGTTTTGAAATATATTGAACCCGAAATAAATAAATTATGCGCGCCATTTTAAAATTTTGTCGCCACTTTTTTTTTCAAGAAGTTCGCAGTATTTGAGGTCACCACCAAAACAAACAAAGCTGGAGTAGATCAGTTACTGTGTGTAAATTCGTTTACCTTTTTAATTGTTTTATCTATTGTTTGTTTTCATAGCATTCCTCTTCAGTACCTGTTATTCCTATAGAAGAAAATAATTAAAAAAGGCTATGCAATGTGTGCTAAAATGGCTTTTCAGCATCAGGCTGGCACGGCAATGGAGTGTTTAAGTGTGAGTACATCATTTTATGTAAAATGTCATTTTCATGAATAGTGCAGAATTGTGCGGGTGTAGTGGCCGACATCGGCTCCAGTTTTTCTTTGTCTGCTGTTATCGATGCCTGGATCGAGGTGGGTTTTTGAAAATCATGCGCTCTGGGCGAAAAAACGAATCGCATTGGGACATGATAGCAATGACACCGCCAATTATTCGTCACTCAATTCCTAAAATTTTGTTATGAATGAGTTATGACTCACTTGCATTTATCACATTAGATTTTTGTCGGTGCATAAAGTGCAGTTTTTGATTACAGATTCCCATCACTCTTCACAAAGAGTCGGGGTTAGATCATGAAGGAAGAGAAGTGTTAAAATGTGGCTTTAAAATAGGAGGTGGCATTGATCAGGACTTCAGGAAAAGTCCCCAAGGATACACAGATAATGTGAGTGAGTGCTCTGCAAACATTAGTCCACATTTGAATGCATTGGTTTGTGATACAGTTTCATTTTCAGGGGATTTATGTGACAGAAGTTCATGAGGGGAGTCCTGCTGCCAAATCTGGATTGAGAATGCATGATAAAATACTACAGGTAATGCAGTGGTGTTCAATTTTGGGAAATTTTTTATTCAGCCTATAAGAATTATTTATATTTAATTATAATTAGTGCTGTTCTATTAATATAATTCTAAAGATAAATTTTTTGTTTCTTCTGTTATTTAATTAATATTATATTTGTAAATGTTGTAAAGAATTTTAATGAAATTTCACTTTGTATGTAATTTTTATGGGTGAAAAGCAATAAATTTTGTATTGTCAAAATACTTTTGAATGCCAGTATAATTGTAAAGAAAATGCATAATTGTGTTTTTCTTTTTTTTTTTTTTCAGTGCAACGGCTACGATTTCACGATGGTCACACACAAAAAAGCAGTCACTTACATCAAAAAGCATCCGGTGCTTAATCTATTGGTGGCGAGGAAAGGGGTGACTTCGACGTGATCAGCTGTGCATTTCCTCTCGCTTCGTCTCCCTCTGCGGCTTCTTCAGTACTTTCAATGAAAAGGAATGTTCGTGTTCTCGTGGGTTCTCTCTGTTCCCCGCTGTTCTTCCAAATATTTAAAACCCACACTGTCGGAATCTTAGGAAAAGTTGTTAGTAATTTATTTGCAAAGAAAGGAAGATTAAGAGTTTATGGAAATTATTATTGTAAAATGGTAGAATGAGTTTTTGCCGGTGGCGGTTAAGAGAGATTTCTCATCGACATTCCGAAGGTATTTAATTAGAGAAATGGCCGTTAACCGTCTCCGGACAGAAATTGTTATTCGTTACGCGTTTTCTGTGTCACGTGATAGAGGTTTGTGTCGCTGCAATCCTTTGATTGCTTGAGAACTTCATTTTCACGATAACATTCTTTCAGTATTTCTACGGAAAGGGTCATTTCGCGAATAAAAGCAGAGCAGATTTTATAGTTAGATTTATAGAACCAATTTATTAAATAGTTATATCCAAATTATTTTTGTAAATGTTTTGTTATTTTTTGGTTTTTAATGGTGATGTTTAATAAACTGGAATTTGGTTATAATGAGATGTTTTGTTTGATTTCCCCAAAGGATGAATATTTTCATTTTAACTCTGTGGTTTCCTCCAACTGTTTGCAGAGTGACAGTTATGTTGCAGTTAATTTCAAATTAGATAAAATGCATTAAATACAATTTTGAATTCTTAAGAGAACATTTTGATGCGTGAAATTCAATTTGTTAGGAATTTCCAAATTTAAATGAAAGATGAAAAAAAAGCCCATTAAAAATTTTTAATCAAATTTAAAGTCGTTTAAGAAAGCATTTGCATTATTTCTCTATTTGTCTAAAATATGTATTGGTTCAGTTAAAAAAAACCTGTTGATCACTCGGATTAGGTTTAAAAACAATACAATTGGAAATATTTAAAAAGAGAATACAGTTTGCAAAATTTAAAGAAAGAATACAATTCTTTGCGCAGAATAATTTAAATAAAACACGTTATATGCAATACATTTTAAAATAATAAAAACAGGTTCTCTTATTAAGCAAAGGGTTCCCTATTTCTGTGGAGGTTCAGGTTGAAGTGTTGAAGGAGTTCCTGGGGCGGACACCGGCGTGTCTTTCGATTCCGTCACGGATTTCACAGCGGGCTGTCCCGTCTGAACAATGGGCACTGCACGTTCTCCTGTGATGGCGGGAATGCTCTGCAACGGATATTTTCACAGTGAATAAACGGGAATGTGATCGCTACCTCCAGTGATCGGTGTGGTGTTACCTTCTTCGGGGCGCTGATTGTCAAAACTCCGTCAGAAGAAAGACTCGATGTGATTTCAGTGGGTTCAATGTCTGAGGGCAAAATGTACTTTCTGACGAAATGCCTCGAGATGAAACCGTGCTCGTCTTGCTTTTCTTCGTGCTTTCCTTCGACGACGACGACTCTGTCCTGAGTTTTCACGACGATTTCATTCGGGGCGAATTGTTGCACGTCCAAAATGACCTGCCAAAGTAGAGACGTTCAACCTCAACATCAATCTCAACATAAATCTCACTGTACTCTTCTCCTCACCTGAAACTTATCCTTCTCGACCTGAACTACCGAACTTCCGCTGGATTGTCTGTCTAGTTCCCTCCATGGCCTGACATACCCGCTGCGGAGGTACGGAGTGTTAAAGAAGGAACTGATGAGGTCGTCCCTTCTCAGTCCGAGACCGAAATTCTGGTCGAAGATTCTCGAAGGACGTTCGAAGTCGTCCCACCAGTCGCGATAGAACAAAGGCAAAAGGGACATCTGAAAGGTTTGAGAAAAGAGGAAATGAAAAGACGAGAAATGAAGATTGGAAAGTAATGAAGACTTACCTTAAATGCAAAGCGAAATGCGAAGTTGTGTTCGTAGAAGATGGAAGAACTGGATCGAAAGGCGGGGTAGAAATAAAAAATTTTACAGTGTAAAAATAAACGGAATTTATCGAAAAAACCGTTTTTGAGGGGTCGTTGAAAAGTTCCGCTTTAGTTCAAAATTTTGAACTCAAAAGTTAAGCGAATTTTAAGTGGGACTTCAGTGTCCGATTCCTGCTCAAAACTTCCTCTGAACTACAATTCAGAAACTTTCTAGGGGATATTCTGATGATTTCAGCAAAAAAAAAACTGTTAAAGGCGTAAACATGTCTGACCTACAGACAGATATATTTCGGAAAATGCAAATAATAACTGAGAACTAACGGAAACTCAGCTGTAAACTCTAAAACTTTACATAGGTTTTCACCTGTGCGAACTGTTAAGAAATGAAAGTTTTTTATTCGTTTTATTTGAAAAAGAAGTTATTGACAATCCGTCGAGAGAAACAATGCATTTACAGATTATGTGCATCTACGAAAACACTGAAGTATCTCATGGGCTAAATTTGGAACCAAGGGCATGCTAATTTTGAATATCTTATTTCAAGAGCATTTGCTTAAGATTTTTCTCTCGCCTTTTTTGAAACCTGGAACGGTTTTTAAAGAACTTTAAACCCACGACTTGAATCTATCTGTCAAAATAATTAATTTTAAAGTAATTAAAATTTCGGAGAGGATTTCATTGTACATTTTAATAAAATAAATAATTTAAGAAAATAATAAATTCCTTCAATCGGATAAACGGAAAAGCGTCCATTTTCTTATTAGGAAATTAACCTGTAAAATCCTGTTCACTGACAGAGTTAGTGAACTTTTCTGCTCTATAATTCAAATTATATTTTAGACACGCCATTGGTGTTCGCCATTGTCATAGAGTATTAAAACATTCCTCACTAACGGTGTTCGCGCTCAAATTCGTTTGCATCGATGGAAAATCGTTTTAGTTATCAGAAACCTCGAGTGATTTTTGTCAAGATAAAAGCTATCAATTTAAATTTTTTCAAAAATTCCCTCATAGTATTGTTACTTTTATGATTCTTCTGCACAACATCGAAAATGATGTGAGTAGTGGTGTTAAGTCTTGTTTCAGTCGTTTTTAGTCTAACTGCTTATTCGAATTTACAGGGAATGGGAAGATTTAAGCGATGTTTCCAATGGAGAGGATGTGGACACCGAGGAAAGAGCACTAGTGGTGGGTACTGAGAGTAATTACAGATTTTTCCAAAAGAAAGAAATTAGTATTCAACCATATATGCCATGTTTTCACACTTTCAGATCAGCCAAAAAGGCAGAAGAAATATCAGACACATAAAAGATTTAGAAGACTTACAATTAGAGACGAGAATCGCAAACAGGAATGAAAAGGAAAGGATATCAAGACTTGAGTCTCTTGAGAAAAAGGTAAAAACAACTTTTTGTGAGTTGATTCAAAGCGATTCAAACTTTGTTTTCCAACTTCCAGTTCAAAGAGGAACTCAGTGGTCTTAATCAAGAGGATAAGTTGATCTTGGATTATGATTTCATAAACAAAGTGCCTCTTGTGTCAGTGCATGAAGACTTGGTGCAGAAAATGAAAAGCCATCAGGTAAACAAAACGTCAATTTTCTGTTTTGTTGTAATTACACTACAATATTTGTGGTCCCCCTTTCAGAAAGAAGGTGTCAAGTTTATGTGGAATGCATGCTTTGAATCACTGGAACAAATTCAAAAGTCAGAAGGCTCTGGATGTATTATTGCACATTGTATGGGCCTTGGGAAGACTTTTCAGGTAAATTAATTCATGAAATGAAGTGATTTTTTTTTGCTCACAGAAAATTGTCTGTTGCAGGTTGTTGCTCTCATCCATACATTGTTGAATAATAAACAAATTGGAACAAAAAATATATTAATTTGTTGTCCCAAAAATACTTTGATGAATTGGATAAATGAGTTTCAAATGTGGATCACATCAGATTTAGGCTGCATAGATATTTACAATCCAACAAGGTAGCAGTAGAAACTTAAATTTAGACCCTTGGGTTAAGAGAATTTAAATGATAGGTGTGATAAAAATAAAATAAGCAACAGTGGATTCTTACATCATTCAATGACACTGACATTGCAGTGCAGAAATATGCTCTCCATTCATACACTTTTGTTTTCAGATTCGAAAACATATCGGCTCGCAAAGAAGAAATAGAAAAATGGCACCGAAATGGCGGCGTCTGCGTAATCAATTACGAACTCATGAGAGTATTGTTGGAGGACGAAAAAAAAAAGGAAAACTTGAAGTTTCACGAGTATCTGTGCAATCCCGGTAATGTAATATCTGTCTCCTCGCGCCCAGAGAGCATTCGGTTAATATTTATGTATTTCAGGTCCTGATTTGGTCGTTTGTGACGAGGGACACGTGTTGAAGAACGAGGAGACGAAACTGTCCAAAGTTATGAGCCGTATCAGGACGATGAGGCGAATTGTGTTGACTGGCACTCCCATGCAGAACAACCTCAAGGAGTGTAGGTGTCGATGAGAGAATGAAGGGATAAACAACGAACACATCGTTTAACTCCTTTCAGATCACTGTATGATACAGTTCGTGAAGCCGAATCTGTTGGGAACTTTGAAGGAATTCGTGAATATGTTTGTCAACCCCATACTTAACGGCCAATACGAGAACTCATCGGAGAAAGACGTGCAGTTGATGAAAGAAAGGTCTCACATACTTCATAAAAAGCTGTTGGGCTGCGTTCAGGTAGACTTCAGTAGAATTTACTCAATTCCTGTACAGACTCGAGTCCGGTTGGAACTCAAATATTTTAATTAAAATATCAATGGAATGAGAGTTTGATGGACTGTTTTCCTTATTCAGAGGTTTGATTTGACGACTCTCAACTCGTATTTACCCGAGAAACACGAATATGTGATTTCGGTGGCGCTCACAGATTCTCAGATCAAAATGTACAAATTCTACCTGGCCAATTACTCTGCAAAGGGCGACCCCAATTGGAGGAACGACGGGGTGGCGCTCTTCGCCGACTACCAATCGCTCCAGAGGATTTGGACTCACCCCTACACTTTGAAGATGTACGCGGAGAAGCATGAGGGAGGGCGGAAGAAGTCCAAGAAGAAGAAGAAAGTGGGTTCTGCTTTTTGTAGTTTTAACGCTTTTGGTAGTTGTCCGGTTTTGGCCCTCAGCGGAGGCATAATTACACTTTCATTTGATTAATTATGATTTTAGAAAAGCTACGCTGAAGAGTCCGAAGACGAGTCCACCGATTCAGAGACATTCCGATGGAACAGATTTCCTCCGTTCTGGTGGCTTCGCTTCGTCACCAGCGACGACCTTGACGATCTTCGCCAAAGCAACAAACTCCTCGTTCTGTTCCAAATCCTCAGGGAGTGCGAACAAGCCAACGAAAAGCTGTACGTTCTCCCGCCCCCGCCCACTTTCCCATCGCCCCCAATTACCCCTCTATCACTTTCAGATTAGTCTTCAGCGGCTCTCTCTACTCCCTACAGCTCATCCAGCACTTCCTCAAACGCATTCACACGACAAGCTTCGACGACCCTTCCCTCTGCACCCTCAGCTCCACGTGGGAAGAAGAACTCGACTACCTCGTCCTCACGGGGCAGACATCCGCCGAAGACCGCCACAACTACTGCCGGAGCTTCAATGACGTCAACGACACAAGGTTTTCCATCCCTTATGACTCAACCACCCCCGCCACGGACTAAAGACTCGTCTTTCGCAGGCTGAGACTGTTCCTGATATCGACGAAAGCGGGCGGAATGGGCATCAACCTGACAGCAGCCAATAGAGCCGTTCTGTTTGACGTGTCGTGGAACCCTTCCCACGACATCCAAAGCATTTTCAGAATCTACAGAATCGGGCAGAAGAAGAGTTGCTTTGTGTACCGCTTGGTGGCGTCTGTGAGTGTGAGGGGAGAAATGTGAAGTGGAGGGCTGTGAAAGAGGAATGGTGGGTTTCAGGGCACGATGGAGGAGAAGATCTACGAGCGTCAGGTGGCGAAAGAGTCGATCAGCTGCAGAGTCGTCGACGAGAAGCAAATAGCGAGGCACTACACGCAGCGGGAGCTGTTGGAGCTGTACATGTTCGATCCGGTGAGGCAGCAGAAGACGCGGGAGGTGGAGGTGAAGGACGGAGTTGTGCGGAGGATATTCGAGGAAGGGCGGGAGGGCGGGATAGTGGGTGTGCACGAGCATGATTCTCTGCTGGAGCACAAGGAGGAGGAAGAGTTGCAGGAGCTGGAGAAGAACCACGCATGGACTGCTTACAACCAAGAGGATAAGTTGGAAAGTGAGTTCTTTTTCACCATTCCAATCCAAGAATGAAAATAACGGGAGCAGACGTCTTTTTTGGGGAGCGTTATGGGTTAAGTGGGGGGGGGTTTACTCGATACAAATTTAATTGTCCATATTAATCCGTTGCAGCCTTACCCGAAGCGGAAAGACTCATGTTGTCTCGACTAACGCCGGACTCATTCCACCCTTCGTATTTGATAAAGGTTCTCGAGAGAAAGGTACGTCAGATTTGGTTTTCACTACACAACTCACTCACTCCACACTTACCCCTTTGTTTTCTTATCATTAATCAGCATCCGGAGGCGACGGACGAAGAGATTTGCCTCATGATGTTGCAAGTCTTGCCGAAGGTAGACGAATTGCTACAGCGCCCTGACTTCCTCGTAAGTGCTGTCTTCTTCTCGTTCTACCCAACGAAGACAGCAGTTTGTTCCCACTAAACGTTTCCATTGCAGGACCTGATGAAGAAACAGGCTCTTTACTATCATAATCGCTCTTGTAAGTCGTCCAAGACGGTCAAGAGCAAAAGAACAAGTCTGGGCTCGAAGACAAAACGGCGCGAAGAAACGGGGAACGGAACCATCGACCTCGTGGACACACCGGAAGTCTATCCAAAGTGTAGGGACAGTGGGAACAGTTCCGGAAGCGAAGATTCCATTTTTCGGTACAGCGTATCGCGGAAAAAGAGAAAAATAAAGCCAATGAAGGTGTGGGGGGTCATTGGTGGAAGAGCATTTGGATCTCCCGACAGAGAGTAGAGCTCAATTGCGCGACGGTTGGAGAATAAAGGCGATCATTGATTTTACCGGAGTGATATTTCTTATTTTATTTTGTTTTTTAATATATTTGTTTTCTTTTGTTTATTTATTTTCGCCAAAATTAGTAGCTTCCCATTGTGAGACTCATTCCCCTCCTCGCATGACGTCCAGAACCGTTTAAAACTCCCGCCAAAAAATTTTAAAACCACGTTCAATTATTTTCTCTATGACCATTCTAAAAACACTTGTCTGCTGGCTAAAGCGTCAAGAGTTGTTTTCATTAGTTTTTTTCGAGATTTTAAGTTTTCCTCAAAATGCAGAGAGAGGAAAAGCAATTAGAAAATGCATTAGATGCAATAATGCAAAGAGTTGCGGATTTAAAAACTTCAATCGCGGCGATGATATTTAAAATAGAAAACGAATACGAGACCATTAACTGGCCAACTTTCTTGGATAACTTTGCTCTGCTTTCTGGCCATGTAAGGTGCATTAATTCCTCTTAACCATTTTTAATTAATTATTATCGTACTTAAGTCGTATCGCTTATATTTGTTTTAGCTGACAACATTGTCCAAAATGCTCAGTTTGGATAAAACTCCACCTTTGAGAAACCTCACAGTCCTACCCCTCATGCTGTCACCTGAAAGGGATGAGGATTTATTGAGAGCAACAGAAAATAGAATACCGGCCTTTACGCACGACTTAGTTCCAGACTATTTGAGAACAAAACCTGATCCAGAAGTGGAGCAGAAAATGATTCAGTTGGAAGTAAAAGCTGCAAATCTCAGTAATGAAACAGCTCAGGTTGGTTAGTTAAATTTACCTCCCTGAAATTAAGCAAAGGTTATTCTTGTTAGCAAAATTTAAACCCAAACAGAACCAATCATGTTTTGATTGGATCAGAAGTTATAAGAAAATGTTACGTCTGTTAAATTCAGAAGGCCAAATGACATAACTGCACTGATAAATTTAAATTTTCACAGCAAATCTTATTGTGGCTTTGTTATTATTGCAGTTTATCCCCTAAATCAAAATTGTTAATAATTATTAAATGCTTGTAGTTTTAAATTTTCCAGATCACAAAGATTCAGTTTTGCTTTCCATAACATCACAAAATCTCTTTACTCCATAACATTGTAAAATAATATGGTTTTTAATTTCAGAAACAAGTAGCAGCATACACCAAAGTAGTAAATCACATATATGATATAGTATCAAAAGCAAGAGAAGAATGGGAGACAGAGACATCATCCAGAGCTGGAGTCACTCAGACATCCAGCATGGCAGACACTCATGCGCTGGTGGCAGCAGTGGGCATAGGGAAAGGGTTGAAACCAATGCAGGGGGCGCCACCTGGGATGATGGTGGCGCCTGTGGGGCCTGGAAGGCCTCCTGGGTCCTCTCAGCAGGCCCAGCAGATGGGTCCCATGGGTGGGAAAGCACCAAGCACAATCAAAACCAACATCAAATCAGGTGCATCCATTCACCCTTATGGTCGCTGATATTATGAGTATTAGGAGGTCAAAGAGGACCTGCGATTGAACAAACTCAGAGAAAGAAAACCTCTTTCAATGGTTTATTTCCTCTAAGAGTGTGAATTCAGAAGTTTGGCATGAAAAAAGGAAAAATCCTGTGGGATTGAAGAGGTGGAGGAAAAACAGCTAATATTCATCTCCTCATTGGGAAATTAATAATAATAAATATTTAATACAATTGTATATTTATTGTTAATTTTTTTTTATGAATAAAATAGTTTTACAGAAAGTGATCATTTATCTTCTTTCCTTTTCATTAATTCACTGTTTTTATATGTTTAAACTTTGGATTATAATTATTTTTATTTATTTATATGTTTATAATTATTTTCTTCCTGCTTTCTTTAACTGGAAATTAGAAACATGAATCAGCTCCATAAGTCACAGAGTAGAGCAGTTAATTGCTTAAAACATTCAGTGAATCATCAGTTATTAATGCAAATTCTCAATGATTCAGTGAAGATTATGTAAAATTTATGTAAAACCCCCCACTTTCGGATTAAGTGCGTTAATTGAGTGGCGCCAATTTCTTTTCCTTAAAATTGGAAGCCGTCTTTTACTCATTTGACTCCCTATTTATTCATCTTTGGTATACAAAGTTTAAATGTATACGCTTTTTTCTTTTTATAAGTCAAAACTGGAAAGATTCTTTTTCTCTTATTTTTTGGAGTGCGAATCTTAAATGTTCCTCTCCTCTTTAATCTTCGGGCAGAACTTCTGTGGGCGACTAATTTCTTAATTCCTCCTATCAGGTGACAGAGACCTCCTATTGCCCTTCATTTCCGTATTTTCCACATAATTTTGTATTATAAAATCTTTAATGCACTATTTATATTACCATTTCTGATTTTTAGTTTTAATATTTCGATGCACTCTTTCCATCTTCTGTTCTTATTTGGTCTTTTTAATTCCGGTGAGTCATAATTCCTTTTGGTTTTCGTCACCTGTTATATTTTTTTAAAGTTTGAGAGCCATAACAATGGTTGTTGTGTGCTTATCTCATAATGGCATTTTTCCTTATTTCGGTTATTTTGAGGAAGTGTTTGAAGTATGTAATTACGCGATGTTCTCCGACATCCGGATCTCACGTCTTGGCACAAAGAACCGGTGCAATGCGCCGTCGCCATGACAGGACAAGTGAGGAGTCGGTGGGCGGTTTAATGTTGTGGATTCTTCCTCGGGTAATTCATGTTGAGTGCTTTTTAAAAACTCCCAATTAGAAAAAAACATCGAATGGGTTTTGAGAGATTCAGTTTGGTTTGTCTTCTCCTGAAATTCTTCGCATTCGTTAACTGCTATTTTCATCCTCCACCAAAAGGGTTAAGGGCGAAGAAAAAAATAAAGAAAAGTTTTAATGGGAATTAAAAGTTTTTCGAGTTTGAAAATAAATTCTCGTAAGAGCAGATTTGTTTCCTGAATTTCCATAATTATTTTGCCTTTTCCACTTCATGATAATCTCGACCCCAATTATTTACAAAATTTGTTGCTCAAATTATTTTTCATTCTAAATCAATTAGAAAAAGATTTTGAAACTGACATTTAAGAGAAAAAGCAGTTGCCACATTTATGTGCTGGCTCCAAGATCATGACTTCTATACATAGTCACGATGACGTTCGTTTTCCCGCCTTTCCTCCAAAGTTATGAAAAAGCGAAACCGCCCCCCTTCGCTCCCTCCTCGAGGCCACTCCCAAAACCAGAAAAAGAACCCCTCGCCAGAAAAGGTCACCCAAATATTCGACACATTCTCTCTTCCTCTTTTCTATGTTGGCACCATTGTCTTTTCGCTTAACGATCGTACATTTAGAATTTAGACATTCCGAGTTTAGAACTCAAAATAACCGTCGTTCACAAGTGTTTCTTTCATCCTCGAATTCCCGTTACGTGCTAAGCAATTCTTCAAAGAGCGACAAAAAATTACCTGCTTGTTGGCGAAATGAATCCAATAAAGCTAACGAAGTGATTCTTAACACGACTTTTAATTAATAATTAACATTCAATAATAACTGAACTGGTTTTCATTTACTTGAAATTGTGCCATTTAAATGGCGATGGACGACGTTCGTTTTCATTTTATTGGGACAGTCTGAGCGACAGAGAGAAAAATGTCGTCGCATCTAACACGACCAGATAATTAAAATTCTGATAGTGATCGATTACATTTCTCAATAGCAGTAAAATAAGTTAATTAAAAGAAAGTTAATTCAAAATGTAAACAAAATCAGCCATTTTGAATCCGTTAGAAAGACCATAGAGTGTGAAGTCGCTTAGTGAATTCAGTCGATGAGAAATTTTCATATTTAGAAAACCCGTTCCGGTTAAAACACTGAAGAATCGTTATAAAACAAACTGGCCGTCTTATAAAAATGACACTGAGTGGTTATCAGAAAAAATTAAAAATTTTCTAATGTCAGTTTTATAAAATGACGGGAACTAAATTAGGGGCATTACATATTAACTGCACCGGACATTTATGCCCTAATTCAGGTGACGTAACGCGATTATTAACGGTTAACCCCCAAAGAAAGGCTCCCTATTAACAACCCCATGATTTTATTAAGTTCTCAATCCTTTCTTTCGCAAGAACGCTCCATTAACCGTTTTGCCACTATTTACCCGTCTTGAGTTATTGTCTCATTTATTTTGTAACTGTTTGCAGCAACAACCTGCTTTCTTGAAACGTTATAATGCTTCCGTCGAAAGTAAGAGCATTACTTTTTCCCCAATAAAATGTCAACAACTTTTCCTGCTGTTGTTTTTATTCCCGATTATCATTTTTCTTCAATCCCCGATATCCCATTTCCTTTTTCTTTTTGATTAAAGATGAAAAAAATGTCTGGAAAACTGTTTGAGACTGTTCAGAAATTGCTGATAATGAAAGAATTATTGAAAATTAGTGTCCCAAAAAAAAACTCGTTGTGTCCATTTTTCCTTTAATGCCGCACGCATCGACGGCATTGAAATTGAAATGCGTCTTAATTTCACGCAATTAAATTTATTCTTTCTCACCGAAAACGCATTGCATTCACTTTGAGTGTTAATCGGCCATTCAGTTTAACAGATTACTTTTTGAAAAATCCCACAGACGTCGGCCCACTCTGCCCTAATGAAAATTACGCAATACTTTCCTCTGCTGAAACTGCAGCAGCGACAGCACTTATGTTCGGTTTGCCTTTATTTAATCTCAAACCGGCAGAATTTCGCTGCTTTCAAAGGAATCGATATTTTCTTATCGATTTATGCCAACTTTCTCACCTCAAGTGTTGATTTATAGATAAACTCAGGTGGCCATACATTGTTTTTCGTCCCATTTAAAGTGCGAAGGTCGAAACCGTGAACCGCAACGCGCACTTTTCATGTGTTTACCTTTTTCGTTTTATCTTAAGGGCCGAAGGAGTTCCAGGGGCGTTGGCCGTGTCAGCCCTAACATTTATCTTCCGGTCGGCAGCCCCTGAACTTTGAAACGGGCCTCGCGCCATTACAAACCGGCTTTGTCTGCTTCCACGTCATCAACTTTTCTCCGGCCTTACGTCCGTCAGGAGCTGTCTGGCGACGATCAAAACAAAGTAAAATGCGTTGATATCTTATTACTGCACACTTCCTATTGACCAATGCGGGTGGCCGTCGAAGCGTTACGATTCTGCGTGCGGCCACCGTTCGAATTACCCGTTTCGGTCACACGTAAGAATCGATCAAAAGGGAAAAAAAGTATCGGGTTAATCAATCAGAGCGAGATTTTCGGGAGAAATAAGTTGAAAAAAATTATCACTTTCGATTCGTTTTGAAGTGGAATTTTTAAACAAAGCGTGAAAAATTTTGAAATAAATTAATTTAAAAGTAACAATGGTGTCTGAGAGAATTATTTAATAGGTACAACCCCGAATGTGGAAACGAAACGAAGAGGGAATTTTTCGGTTGGCAACAGCGTTCAAAATGGCGGAAGTTCGCCTAACGGATTTCTGCGAGCGACGCAAGAAAAGTGTTTTGATTAAACAACAACATTACCCCGATTAAAAAAATAATAATTGAATACACAAACGGAATGTCAACTCTAAAAGTCACATTTAGAAGTCGTGCAAATCGAAAACTTATTTCCTAAATTCACGAATAACCGCATTTAACACTTAATGATTTTTTACCAATTTTCATAATTAACGGAATGTGAATATCTCCAACTTTCAGATATAAGCGGAAGGTTGGGGGATTTAATGTTTTGTAAAAACTTTCCCAAGTGCTCCAGAGTTTCCTTTGTGCAGACAGAAGCTTGCGAAATTGAGTTGGAGGACTCCGATGACTAAAGGGAAGACACAATAAGCGGTGGCATTGGCCCCCCCAATTCCACCCACCGTCCAGGCCCAATAACACAATTTAAGGATTTCGATTGTCTGTTAGGCGGAACAGAAGGAACACAGACGCCATGTTGGTGTAATTTGGTCAAAAAAGCTCACCCACAGACTGCGTTTCAGGAAACGCTGCCTCTAAAAGCTCCCACGAATTTGCACTGAGGTCGTCTGTTTTTACCCAAAATCAGACGATTATGTGATTCATATACTTCGGCAAAACTCTCTCGTTCAATGTCAAGTTATAATTTTCCGAAACGCGAACTTATTGTTTGGAGAGCCCATAAATTTTCATTTTGAGGGGTTTTTGAGGCCAAACACAGAAGGCGAAAACTTGTGAAAATCCTCCAACACAAAGTTGGAGTCGGCAATTCCTTTCCTCCTCTGCTTCGTTTATTGAAAGGTTAAGAGGTTGACTATTGGAATTTGAGGTTAAATTGGAATGGATAAAAGGTTAAATTAAGAACTGATGATGCAGATAAATGTTAATTGTTAAGAAAAAGCAAATTAAAATCAATTTGATGGGAATTGCCGCTAATATGGCCGCCGCTGTTATGCGAATAATGGCCGAAAGGGAGGAAGGCTCGAATTTAAAAGGGAAAATAAATTATAAAACCGAAAGCAGGTGGAGTAACGCTGGTGCAATATGGTGAAGGGGTCGATCTCATTTTGCGGGTTACGCAAAACATGCAGCATTTCTGAAAGGGGGGCCTCCTTCGCCGGGGGCGAAGGAAAACTCTGAAGGGGAAAGTGGAAAAGTCGATGAGGCGAAGCGGTTCTCTCTCTCTCTCTCTCTCTTTCCTGAGCAATTAATCAGAGGTGATGGGATGGGCGTGAGGGGAAGGAAATTGGTAGGAAAAGGCAGACGGAGGCAAAGGCAGAGTGGAAGGCGGATAAGTTGGGGAAAGTGAACGAAACCTTGAGGTGTACCTGAGTGGCTCAGTCTACGGAATACTTGCACCAGGTCTAGGTATGTGTGTGCAGTGCACTGAGTCTGGATTATAAGCACGTCGAGTTTTTGTCTTCAGTCGCAGGTGAGTTTGACCGTTGGCATTGCGGACTTTTCGCGCCAAATTTCACTTTCTGTCTCTGCGATTTACAAAAAACAAAATTTCCCAAAAACTTATTTTCAAATTTGCCACCAATTTTTTTTATTTCATAACAAAACGAAGTTTTTAAGATTTCAAAACATTTCAAAAAGTAAATTTTCTACCCAATTGTTGACGGCAAAAATGTCTGGATTTTATAAAATCAATTTTTTTAAATAACCGGAAGTGGCCTTTTCCGAATTAAACTTTACGAAATAATCTGAGTGAAAATTAATTAACAAAAAAATTATTTTGAAAAGTTTAAGAGAGCAAACGCACAAAGTGACAATAAATATAAAGAAAATTAAAACAGATCGGAAAGGCTTTTTGGAGATTTTTTCTACAATTTATAGAATTATAGAAACTTTTACTTATAATTTTATAAACGAATTTCTGAGGATATTTTAAAGACTTTGCTTTTCGATAGGCACTTAACAGAATCTGATTGGAATAATTTTACGATGTATTTAATAGAGTTTAGTAATATACTCTATACAGTGTCTATTTATGAGAGCATAGTTCGAATTCGTGCGAGATTACTTTATTGTATTTATAGACCCTGAATGAGATTTTCTCAAAGGATCAGGGGTCGACTAGAGGAACTTCCCACCCAATCGGTGATTGTTTGAACACTTCTTCAAGGATTCAAAGCCTTTTGGTTCCCTCTTTTAACCCATTTCTTCTTTCCAATCTCGGCTTTCTCTACTGAAGCTTTTACTTTGCCACTGCTTTGCCTCTAATGAAATGTTCAAAAGAGGTGGTGAAATTTTTGACCCAAATGTACCCCCACCGGTGGAGACACCCGTGCGATGTTTCCCTGCATTGTTGAGGTGAGAGGTGGACAATTGTTCGCTCCATCACGAAGATCCTTCGCGTTCTCACAAAATTAGTCACCGGCTGACCTTCGGGTGGTGGGCTGGACAGGAGCCATGGGCAGGTTTGGCCCGGGGCCGGTGACAAATGCCAAAGACAGTTTTACTTGTCTTTGGGCCGGATTGCTTTTGCCACCGCTCACTCGCAAAACTGCTTTCTTCCGAAAAGACCAAGGGAAAAGTACATGACTAACACTTATCTGTAAGTTATCATTTCTGGAAAGTGTGGTTGGATTACTCATTTCTTCTCGGGGGGGTTTTCATTAAAACTGAGGACCGATCTCTAATAGAAATCGCCGACAAATTTTAATAAGCAGCCATTTTTATTTAAATTTACTGGATTGCCGCCAACAACAAGCGGAAGAAATTAAATTAACGAAATGACTTTTATCTAATAATTTATTGGTTTTTATAATTTGGCGATGATTGAATTAAGAGAGTGCAAACGTCATCTGCCTCTTGACGCGAAAGCGGCCATCGCGCCCAGACAACCCCCAAAGACAACCCCCAAATACAACCCCCAAATACAACCCCTCGACAACGCGTGCGGAGCCGTGATTCGGTGCGTTGAGTCGCCCTCGCACGCGTGCGGAGGAATCAGTGCAAACAAAGGGCTGAGGAACAACGCGTCGGCCATTCTTGGGCAAAAATAATTAGTCTGCCAGTTGTTCCGGTTTGGTATTCCGGCCAATGAGGACTTTCTTATTTTTAACCTAAACGCTAAAAAAATTAGCCGACTTTCTTCATTTGATCATTCTACGCATATTGTATTAAATTATTTTCCCTAATTGCTTAATAACTGAAAATTTAAGCCGGGACTCGGGTCGAGTGGACAAGAAATAATGACATTATATATTATAAAATTTCCCCAAAACGGAGTCTTTTTTATAGAAAATGTAATGAGCAATTTCTCCGAATCGGAAGTTGACCCACCGTCTGTATGTATTTGTGAATCACTCATTCCTCCCTCCGGAGTTGGTTTCATAGGTTGAGTAGACAAAGCCATCGGCAAAGGTGTCAATGCCAAAATGTCGGCAAAACTCACTTCCCCTTCATTTCCGAGAACAGAATTTCGAAATACGAAAGGGAAAGTTTCAGGTTTTCACAGACGATCGAAATGTTGACGGAGGAATTCAATAAGGATTGAGTGGTTGTACGTTCGATGGTAATCAATGAGAGAAATTATTTTAATATTTGTTCTACATTTTCTGTATCGGAACGTGTGCCTTTCCATATTCAGCCTTTCCTTTGCTTATCTCCGCGTTCAGCCTTTCCCGCCCTCATCAAAACAAACAATGCATTAATCCCCGTCCAACCATTGTCCCTGGCCTTTAGTAAGGCATCGATTAGACAGCGCCCGAGGGGGAGTTAATTACGCTCCCGATTGGGTGATCTAACAGCGTTAGCGGTCCTTCTGGGGCACATCGGGGGGCTTCGCCCCAAACACGGGCAAAGTGAGGCCCAGAGGTGGCGTCGAGCGTGAAACCGAAGACCCGGGGCTTTACTTTCACTCGCCGGGGCACCGAAAGAGAAGACGAACGTAACGGAATCTTGTTAAAAGCATAATTCACTGGTGCCCCGTGAACCTGCATCGGAGATTTTCCATTTCGTTCAAGGTGAACCGAGAAAAGTACTTTGTGTGCGCATTAGTTGGCGGAACCACCGGTCAACAATCGCGTTTTGGACAGAGAGAAAACTTAGCTTACCTGTTTTTGTCGGACATTTTGGAATTCTCCTTCTTCGAATAAAAGGTTCGGAGCTCCAAAGTGGGTGAAAGAAAGTGTTTCTTCGTTGACGATCTTACTTCCATAATTCTCCGTCTTAAAAGGGATTCTTTTTGTCGAATCTGCGGACAAACAAAGTGATTGGGTTGGACTGATGCAAAAGGGGCGGTCAAATGCCCCGAAGACCTCGACCGGCGTATTTCTCAAGAAATTCTCTAAGTGTGATCAATATTTTATCCAGGAATTGCACAAACTAATCGAAAAATATTTTCGATATATAAATTTGGCAATCGCACAGGAAGTGGTGTTCAAGGAGAACCGACTGCCTCTTCTTTCAATCGGCAAATGATGAGAACAATGCTATCTCGAACCTACATGAGAAAAGGCGTGACGCAACCTCACGGGGTGTCGCAAGATGGACGATAGGCTCATCTATTCATATAATTCCGACAAGGCGAGTGGAGGAGATGGATGGAAGTGTATTCTTCATTAGCAGAAACACCCAAAAAGGAGTCGGACTGATTTGCGGTGAATTGGCGATTCTTTTAAGGGGAACGCCCCTCTCTGCCGGAAGAAAAGGAGTTTTGCCAGTCAGAATCCCCATTACGTGAAAGAAAAACAAAACCGGAAAGAGTTCCCAAAGAGCAGACTTCCGGTCGGCCGACGGGAAAAGAGTCGACACGTGACTGAGTTTCCCGCAAAGGTAACAGTATGAATGTCTGAACGGTGTCCCGTAATTCGTCGAGAATGCGGTTGGGATAATATTTTTTTTTCTCCATATTCACCTTTGATCCCGAAACGAAATGTAGTTTGCCTCCAACCCGAGATTCTCCTTTTTATAGCGTTCAAGGACATTTTCCGTTACCGCAAAGGAAGACACGTAAGTGTATGGCACTTCGACTCCATTCTTTTCTTTCAGTTAATTCGGTGTTTGCTATAATTACTGAATTATTCGGTTATAAAACTTCAGTAACGACTTTTGTCAGACATTTATTGACAAACCAAAGGTTTCCTAAACTTCGCACGCAAACCGTTTGTTTCTTTGGCAAACCCTCCCTCGATAAAAGGAGAAAAGTAAAAGGCTACACATGTGTTGAAAGCATTGCTTTACACGCTCCATTTTTAATTTATCCAAAATAATGATTGATTTAAGAAAATTTCATAATCTCTGCTTGCATTCTGAGATAAATGGTTCTCAAAGCTGCATCGTTTTTGTCCTTTTCTAATCCTGTCCACCTTGTTTCCATTTCTGATTCGCCGGATGGAGAAAAGAATTGGCAGCGAAAAGACCACCGCTAACTGTGCCAATAAAGAGATTAAAGACCGTTTCCATTTGTGAATGAAGCAAAAGAAAATCGGACAGGTGGATTAAGAAAAGTTTTTAATTTAAATAAAAGATAACAGAGACAAAGCCGCGCACAAAAAAAAGTGAAAGAAAACTTTTTGTGTCGCAAAGGTCATTGGGAAAACTGACTAAAAGTAATGAGTAAAGGAGGCAGCGACAGTTCGTGGCCGCCGAGATTGCGAGGGTTCCTTTTCAGCGAACCTTTGGGATGTCGTCCATTGCATTTTACGATCTAAATTATTTTTTTCTTTCGTTTTCTCGAATGGAAGAGTTTTACTCGTTAAACCAAACGTTTAACGATTTAATGGTAATTTATTCAAATGAATTCGTTATTTAATACATTCTTGTTATTTTTTGCTGAAAGGTTTTCCGAATTTACACAAATAAATGTTAGATCTGGTGTAATCGGATATTGCCAAAGTCGGGAGAAAAATGACATAGATTTTATGCAATTTGCGGTGCTCCAGATGTCTGACTGACACATTGCATTTTACAGATAAATTATATCATAACTGTGACGGCCGCAAAGAGTAGTTTTCGCATAATTTAAGCTGTCAGCTATTGCCTTTCTTAGCAGAGTGTAAAATTCAATATTTAGATTGTTATTTTATTGTTGGAAAATAATTACGTCTCAAAAAATAAACTGAAAAAGCCTTGAAAACTTCTTCTGCTCCAGAAAGCTTTTGCTAAGCCAGTTTTAATCACCAGAAGAGGCAGAAATTCCATACATAGCCGCGACCAGGAAGGGACCATCTGCTTACAAAAAACCGTTGCAAATTATCCTGATCCCCGGATCAAGGCCTCAATCGTTCGTATTCATTCCGCGGATAAAAAAACAACAAACGAAAACTATTTCGTAATTTATCGTTGCCACAATTAAATATCTATCGGTACTTCAGAACCCGTTGACCGCTTAAATAAATCCAAAATATGCATGAAATTGCGAGAGGATTGCGCAGCGCTGCGGTTTTGCATCGGAAAAACAAACCAAAATATTCCTCAACCAAACCGAAATATTTCCTCGTTTGCAGCCCCAACCTCTCCGCCGCCATTAAACTGTTAAAAGGAAAAGGTTTGAGCTGTTTCCTTTGGCGGTGATTACGTCACCGATATGTCACCCCCTATCGGAAGACAGCGGAATTAATTGGCAACGGACTTTTCCTTGGCGAAAGGAATTATCGATAAAGGGAAATAATTGAAAGGAAACGATAATCGGGGTTGACACTGACTTTCTTCAAATTTGGCCAATGTTGCGTGGCGAAACGATAACTCATTTCCAGAGATGCGAGGAAAAGCCACGCTAATGAGGACCGTTTCTGACGTTTATCTGAATCGAAATTTTTTTATTTTTCTGCAATTAACAATTAGTATTAGAAAGGTACGGGTTTTCAGATTTTACAGAGTGAAACTGCTTTAATTTACCAATGGACTGGTTTTGTTGCTTCGGATCTTTCGAGTCGATACTTTTGCGAAAAACCGGAGCTCCTTTGGGAAAATGAAGGACATTGCTGAGGGATGACTGCAGATATGACGGTCACCCTCTGACAAAGAAAGTCCTCGAATTCGCCAGTCATTCAAGTCCGATGGCTAACATGCGCCTAAATTGCATAAAATTGATGCAATAACCGCATGGCGGCCCTTAAAAAATTAGTATCCCTGCGGGAATGTTTGGAGGACAACCAAGAGGACCTTATTGTAATGACGAGACCATCATTTTTTCTGGTTTTGACATACTTTTACTCTATGGGAGCCCCCTCGGCTACAGAATCGGTTGAACCCACGCCCCCCCGACAAATACCTCGGAATCACCCCCTGAGAGTGCATTTGTTTTTAGAAAGAAATAAAATGCGTACGATTATGTAAAAGAATTTTTTCTCCGAATTATTATTCTTTCGAGATTGCGGCTATCAAAAGCATGTCAATAAACCGTCGTCAATGAAATTTATTGTGGCGTGAGTTTATTATTTTAGATCAGAAAAATCCGCTTCATCATTCCCCTAAATTGCGTCACTCCGATTAAAAGAATAATTATCAAAGAGCTCGTGAAACTAACCCCTTGGACCCGACTTCATCCCCCAAGGTTAGATCGAGTTCCAGTGCGTTTTGAGACTGGGAGGGAACGACCTTTGGAATTTCAACCCCCTCAGGGCCCTGTCGGGACTCAAAACTGGCTTTAGAAGGATATGCATTCACGTTGCACTTTTGGAATGCTCTGGCGCCTTCTCGAAAGGTCCTCCAACCCACTGATAACCTTTGTGATTAGAACGCCCATGACCTTAGCATTTCCCCGTTGTAACTTCGGGAAACTGTGGAAGGTCGCGAATCTATACTCGGCATTTACAATTCAACCCTCTTTTGCACCCCACCGACAACGAAATTCTTTAATTTGGTTAACACTCATAATGTTATTGTCACGGTTTTTGAGGCTAAATAATGAGGTCGTTTATGAATAAAAAATCAAAGAAAGTGATGGACGCTCAAATGAGAAGTTCCGTGAAGGAAGACGAGACATGGCGATTCTCCACACGTCCGCTCCCCCGGCCGAGAATCAGTCCGAGGAGACTTGGATGGGGCCCAGAAAGAGAATGAGGGCCCTCGGATGGCAAGGGCAGTAGCAGCAATCTCCAGGGGCTTGAGTGGAACCAATTCGAGATTCTTATCTCAAACGCACCCATTCTGCTTTCATGTTTTATCATTTTTTCATACAGTTTGAATTTATAATGTGCACAATAAAGCGGAAATGGTCGGACAGTGTTCCATTATCTTTTCTTTCTCTCTCGACAAGGAGATAAAAGCCCGAATCAACTGCGGCCGAAAGTGATTTATATAAAAGCAACAATGCCGAACAGGTGTGCGTCTGTTATGGGTAATTTGCTCAGGTCCAGACCATCGAACAGGTACAAAGTCAAACAAAAAATCAAAGCCGAAGAAGTCAGAGAAGCTCTTCCACTCACAATGCGGGAGAAAGTAATCCCATCCTCGGGGCAGAAATTTTTATATCACGCACTTAAATCCTGACATTGTTTTCGGACAGCTTTCGGTTACTTTCGGAGAAGAAACAGTGTGATGCGCTCTGTGCCCCTCTGCGCATGCGCCCTGCAATCCTCGCCCTCTTTCAATGCGACCGCTTTACTTATCCACAGAAAATAATATTATTACATCAATAGCTACGAATCAATTCTCACAATTCAATACGGACAGAAAAGAGAGAGAGAGAATGAAAATGAAATAATCTTAACGGGAATAATTGAGTTTCACTTTCAGCCATTGTCACGACATACGTTATTTAATTATTAACTTGTTTTTCAACTGATATTTGTATGGTTGGGGACTGATTTCCGGGGAAAATAGGAACGACCGGATTCTTTTAGCGATGTTCTCAGCCGTAATAACTCACGATCGGATCAACCTGACATTGACTCGGCCCTTTCCAATTTGTCCACAAATGACTTGAGATAATTTAACCAAATTAATCCGATCGGATGCACTCGGAAAGTTAATTTCCTCCCATTTATGAGGAGTTTTAACGACCGCCCGAAAGGTTATGGGGTTTGCGTGAGGTTTTGCTATTGAGAATGATTAATCGGGTTATTCTAAACCGGGTTCGAATTTTAATAGGAAAAATGGATTTACATAAAAGACCGGGAGAGGCAACGGTCGTAATAACCCACAGGTCGAGTAAAAGAAGTATTGGGAAAGAGGAAGTCCGAATGCCAGTGGCGGTAATAAAAATTCATCCGGACAATTTTTCGTCGCCGAAGGAGGAAACACTTCCTCGCATTTCGAGACGAGAAGACGGAACACTTCCTACAAAACGAGTTTTCGATGTTGGCTTTGCAAATAACCCTTCCTCCGACTCTAAGCTAAATTTTGCAAACCTTCACAGGGAGACAGTCGATTCCCACTGAGAGCATATCTGTGGCGGTAACACTTATTCAGAAAACTGCTTTGCTTTACATAACTTCCTGATCCGGCTGACTTGGTTAATTCAAGCCTTCAACCACTCCTCAGGGAAAGGCACTCACTGTAAAAACATCATGAAAAAATGTTAGCGAATTTGAGGCCACGCCTAACTCGAAAAAGCTTCCATTAGTATTCTAAACAGGTCCAATAATAGGAAACTGTTTCCTTTGCAGAACGGCAACAGTTTTAGATTTCTTCACAGTGAAACATTTTCTCACAGAGCACTTAACACCTGTCAGTAGTGTTTCGATTAACTACTCCACCATCCGAAAACTTATTATTAATAATTAATAGGTATTTTTACTAAAGCGCACTTTGGAACGAATATATGAAACTCAAAACTTTTAATTATGATTTTTTTTAGATATCGTAATCCATTTCAACTTTCTCTGGCGCATTTCAGCGGTTTAATTATTTAAGATATTGGGGCGAAGATGAATTGTGTGTTTGTTCGTTTCTTTTGTGATGGGTTCCCAGTGTTTCCGGAAAGCGCATTCTGTGCACAGCCGACTCTGAATTATCCGACATTTTCCTCGTATCCGGTAGCCTTGCTTTATTTATCTTCCAATAAACTGGGCAGGGCGGATAACATGGTTCTGACTCATTTTATGACCTATTAGAAATCATCGCATCCTTAAAACTGACACCACTATTTCAGTGGATATTACAAAACTCTGACATTGCGAAGGTCGACCAGGATTTCAAGAAGTGCCTGAAACACCGCCAAGTGTTTGCAAGAAGCTGTCGCCATTAAAGCAGTCGAAAAAAAGTGGAAATTGTTACCGAAACCTGGAAAGCCCGGTCGACTCCCATGAAAAAATCTTCGGCCGTTTTTTCATCCCGAGGCGGAGATTGTCGGTTAATTAAGGAAGCATTTAATGAGAATTTTGCGTCTCAAATGTTAACGGTTAACCCTCCATTAATTGTGCATCGCGCGAAGAAGGCAGGTCTTCGTGGCCTTGAAGGTGGCCATTAAAAATAAAAAGTAATTAACATAGAAAAACAGTAAATTGATGAGCAATTAATGAGAATTTTTTCGGTTTTTAACCAATTGTGTTCAAACAATTGGTTAAGCCTACCGGGGAACCGTTAGTGACATGTTTAAAAAATGGACACCCGAGGGTGGAAAGTCTATTTTTTGAAAAGATGATTTGGATCAACCCCCGAGTTAGCCGTTAAAGCGTAATGCCAACCAAAGCTTGTCAAAGCTTGGGAGTGACCCTTGGCGAGAAATAACCGTGAAAATCCAAAGAGGTGGGAAGGCGCAGCTGAGGTTTCAGGTCGTTGTTTACAGTTCAAATGAGATGTTTGCACATACGCGAGGCTTTCAAGTTCTTTTCTATTCCGGTAAGTGACATCCAGCAAACAACTTCCCCGCAAGTTCACTTGAGATTGGTAACAATTTATTTATTTAAGACTGAGTCATGGCCTACTTTGTCCAAGGTTTAAATTTGGTTGATTTTGCGCTCGAAATTGGCTGCGGTTCTCATGTTTCTTCCGACGAAAGAGAATACTCGCGTGGAAGGTCTGAGCACCTGTGCCAGGTGGTCGTCCATGGGGGTGATTTGTTAATAAGGGAGGGGGGTGAAGGGTTAATATTCTGTTTTTCGAAGGAGGTACTCACTGAATCTGGTGCCACGATTCCTTCTGACTGAACAGTGAGGATTCCGGTGTGGAGACAATATAATGACCACGGCAACTCCTGCAGAAGAAGAAGATAAAACCAAGGCTTTTACTAAATTTAGAAATAATAGGGCAACTTTCTAAATTTTATTGCTTCTTCTTCTTCGTCTTTATGTTTCATTTCCTGCCCTATTTTTTTCAACCTCTAAATTAATATTTTCTTTAATTTTCTTGTCTTTTCTTTTGCTTCCCCTATTTCTTTCATTTCAACTTCTTAAAAAGCTTCAAACTCCAAAAGAGAACACATTAAGGAAGCACTGTGGAAACAGGGAAAAACGTGAAAAATTGAATGGCTGGAAAACCATTAAGAATCGCTACTCAACATCTAATGTATATTTTGCTGTTTTTTTATTTCCCTTTAATCTTTTTTCATCTTAAATTTCCGTCCTTCTATTTTTTATGTTCTCGTATCGACCGGCAGTACCATTTATACTTTAATTAAGAATTCGATGCCCTTATGATAATCCCATATTAAAACCTTCGAGTGCTCTTTTTACGTCAAATCCGCATTCGTGATGGCGCCTATAGTTAACCTTCGGCATTTACATTTGAAACAACCAATCATCGGAGAGTTTTTCTGTATTTTAAAATCGAAACAAAGCTGTAACACTTATTTTGGTTCTTTGTTTTCTTTCAGGTGAGAAGAACTGCTCGCAGTCAAATCCAATAAGGTTTCCTCTACAAAATAAGTATGTTCCTTTGATTTTCCATTTTCATTCTTCCGTATACTGAACGCACTTTGACTCCCTAAATGGGTAACCAATTCGTCAAGAGAAGTGTTTGGTTTCCGAAACCCAGAAAAAGGAATTGGCCACCCCTCATCCTAAAAAGGACTTTATTATGCAATTTGGTTCCCACGTTTTATACAAAAGCGGCGTAATTAAGATAATTTTGTGCAATAAATTAGCATCACAAACTAATTAATTAAGTGAGAAAAATTAATGAATGCCCGAATTTTCATCAATAAGAGGAGACAATTGGGGGGCACAGGCGAACGCCTTTGAATCCCGGTTCGGTTTCAGGTGGTAATCGCATTACGTCCCGCACAGAACGCCCACAAATATTGACATTGAAAGAGAGCGAAACTGAGGTCTTCTCGAATTCTGTTAACATTCTGACTGCCACGCGTGACACACACACTACCCTATTTCGGAACGTCACTCACTTATCATGCACAATACGTAATCAAATTGCGATTCTTATAACCCATATTTCGTGTTTTCTACTTCGCCTCTCAAGTATTAAGGTCATTTATTTACTATCTTTCATTCATACTTATCTGATCGGAAAGGTTCGACACAAAGATACTTCTTTAATCGGTGGTGAAAGAACAATGAAAAGAAGAAATGAAAAGGAAAAAGTCTCGCTGTATCGCCCTCTGGGAGTAGACATGTTTGAGTAATTTTTCTTTGATATCAGCTCCCTCTGGAGCAAAATTTCCCGGGAAAAGTCACCGGTAAAACATCCAAATGAAGAGAAAGAAGAAAAGAACGACAAATATCGAACTGCACTCGGGCAAAGAAGGGCTTTTGGGACAGAAAAAAAACCTAAAAATTTTCATTTATTCATTCAATATTGTACGAAAACAAAAGAGTAGTAACAAAAAAAGGCAGATGACTGGAACGACTAGAATTTGAAGAAAAGAAACGGTTGAACCGAGGAACGGAAATGTCATTCAAAAGTAAAGTGTAAGTAGAAAACGTGGCAGAAGAGAATAAACTGTCTCTCGATGATGAAAGACCTCGAAAGGGAGATGAAGACCAAGCGAAGACGCCATTTGCAAAATGGGCAGAAAATGGCCATTGTGTGCAAATAAGCAGAAATTTTCCCGTCCGTCGATCGGCGGACACACGCCCAAGAGTGGATTTTAATGGGTTGTTTCTCCGGTGACGTCGCGTGAAACGCACAGATTCTCTATCACCGGTGGAATGTAAAAAAGACGAGGCTGACTTATTAACCCAAATAGAATAGTAATTTCACTTTTGGTGAATGTCCGCGTCTGCGTGCGTGTGTCGGCGTTGGTGATAACCGTCGACGCACTCCCTTTACTCAGTGGTGACTGCTGACACCTTTTGTGCTTTTTCTTGGTCACCCTCTAAGAAGACACAGAAGACGAAAGCCTTTTCCTCTCCACTGCCTTCTCGCAGCAGTTGTTCCGGCGCTGGCAACGTCACAGCCTTCCAGTACCCATCGTTGCCCTGCAGTCTTAGCAGTCGGCCCAACAGCGATGGTCACTGCTTAGCGGTCAAAATGACAGCTGTTTGCAAGACACAAACGCATTGTTTAGGAAACAAATTAAAAATACTGATAGTCTTTTAATTAAAAAATAAAACGGGACGTTTGATTAATGAAGTCGAACGGTCAAAATGACCGGTGATTCTCTTTAGGATTTCTCACAAGAACAAGTTTTGTAAATAAATCGGTCGAGATGAGAAGATACCTTAATGATCAGATGGGCATGACTTTTCTTGAGCGACCCAATAAAACGTTTCTTATTTATCACATTATCGAACACTTTCAGCTGGCAAATTAGGAATTCGCCGACTTGGAAGTCTTTTGTGGCCTTCACGAATTAGAACTCGTAATTAATAGCGATTGCGGATGTTGTAGAAAGCACAGCCGTCGTTTCGGCATAAGGAACCGCGCCCAGCAGAACTCTACCTGAATACAAATGAGCGGTGCCGTGAAACACCCTCGAGCATCTTCACCCTGCACATGCCGTAACATTTCGAAAGTGAAACCTGACAAAAGCCGGGACCAAACCAAAGTTGAGACTGTTCGAGTTCATTACCACTTTCTATTTACTCGTGCTCGTTTCGACTGCACCCTGAACTGGAAGTTCACAGGAAAAACAATCGAAAAGGCATGTTTGAACAAGACATGTTTGCGATGAATGGCGCCGGATGGGTGTAATCGAGTTCTTCCGTGGAAATGCCGGTTGAACAGAAAACCGCCATTTATATTGAATAATTCGGGAGGGGAAGGAAAGAACGACTCGTGCACTGACCAATGCTGATAATATGGGGTTTCGCTATTTCCTAATCAGACCACCAAACTGCGAAAGCAGGATATGCAACTCTTACACTTTCTCGGGATAATAATGGCTTAGTTTGAAGTTCGCGGTGTGTACGCAAAAACAACCCCAAATTGACCAGAAATTCATACCTTAACTATTACATACTCACCTGTAATGTTTGAGGACACAGAAGGAATGTTTCCTATTTCAGAGTAGTAATTGTGGTCTTCGCATTCCACTTTCCGATTTCCACCTTAAAAATAAACAAAACAAATTTTCTATAAAATTTTAAAGTTCAAACCTTCGTATATTTTTTAAATAAGGCAAAAGACTCGAATTACATTGAGAAAGTTATTTATGAGAATGATTAAAGCATGAAAACTTGAATTTGAAAGGTACAGAGGACCAGTTTTCTAAAGACAGAAAAATGTTCTTTAACAGAGTTTTTAAAAAAAATTAAAGTGGTTCTCGTAATTGGGAAGAATATCGAAAATATTTTTCATAATAATATAAATAATAAAAGCACCGTATAACCGTATAGAAAATAAAACTTTAAGATGTGGACAGTTGGTCTGTTAATTAATACTGAAATGGAACAGTTGTTGCAAATGTCTTCCGCCAAGAACTCTTATCACTCTGCTTCAGTGATTACAGCAATTATACACTATATTTACGACCAGTTTGTATTTGTTAACATGTGTTTGCAGCTCCGAATTCTCTTTGGGGGGAAAGGAGATGAACATAAAAACACTGTTTTTGGCCTAAAAGTGGGCTGTAGATTTCAGTAAGAAAAAGTGAAACCGAATGTTGGATGTTTTATTATGAGTGCCTCGCGGGTTTTTGCGGGAATCGATTTCCTACTGACTCTTCACTTCTTTTTCTTTTTGTTGAAGATTACAGTGTTTTCTCCATTCAAATTGAACACCTCAAGTATTTGCTCTAATGTACTTAGGCAAGGGATCTTTCACATAAAAGATTAATTTTTTTTATACGTCTGTTATGACTTGTCATATTCTCGACAGGGGAATTTAACCACTTTGTGCACGAAAGCACCTGATTCCCTGTGCACGATGGGGGCCGATTTCTCCCGGAGAAGAGAACATGGCCGCCGCCCTTTGCCGACCATAATTCAAACGAAATCATCCAAAAATCGCCAAATTGAATTTAAATGAGACCGACAAACTGTTGAGGAAAGACGAGCAATTGAAAATCCCGTGGGAATGCTGGACATCTGGGAGTGGAATGCAGAATATTACATAAGCCACTTATGAGGACTAAAATTATTGTAATGTTGAAAAAGGCGAAGGTTGTCTTACTCATAAAAATGGTGGGTTTCAGTTGTTAAGTGGAAAGCATGAGAGTCCCAAAGAAAACCCCATTTCAGGAGCATAATGTGTAATAAACGGTTTTCAGGCGCCGAGGTGGAGTTGTCTCAACGTCAGAATCGGCCTTGGGATCAAACATGGGGAGTCCTGGGCGGTCCCATTTCTGACAAAAGTCTCAGTGTGGTCGGAGGGCGATGGATTTTACTCTTTGTCTGAAAACTTGAAAAGATCTTCTATGGAGAGTCAGTTGTTGATACTTTTTCGTGTGAAGTATAAGTTAGGGTGAAAAACGAAGGGGTGGCGATGGGGGAGAGACTCCGCAAAAAACCGTTAAAACTTCCCCAGACCGTGCAGAATTCGCTTATCCCTGCAACTTTCATAATCGGTAAAAATAAATTGCAAATTCATCACTCTCTATATCCATTGTTTCTTATAATTGTAAGAAAAATAAATAACAAAGCAAAAATAATTTTGCAATGGCCGTCTTGAGTCATTATGTTTAATTTCCCGAAGAAACACTCGGTGCAGCTGCGAACCTTTTCGAAAAATCATTCCACTTTAAGGAGCCTAAATAAGGGCATAATTTACCAACAATTTTGACGCATTAACTTTTGCTTATTAATAATATGGTCTCGATTTGAGAGAATTATGCACATATTCCACGCCATTTAAGGTCATTTATTATTTTATAAATTTCTAAATAGGAAAACTTTATTAGAAGGAAATTTCCGTTTCCGGCGAAACTATTTGAATATTTTTCCACAGACGTTGAAAAGAGAATGTGGCAAATTAAGCGGATTTTTGTATCTGTGGGTGGTTAATTCAGTTAAAAAGTGCGGCGTTTGTTCAATTCTTAAAAAAAAATTGCCACTGTGGAAACCAATTGTTTTGAAAACATTTAAGAATTATTACCCTCGGGCGCGGCAAACGACACTAATTTCCCATAATTAAAAACACTTTTATTCGTCGTTATGGAAAGGAATACTTCCATTATTTTTTAATAATTACAACTGAAAAACTTTTGCTTTCGCCTTTGGTTTTGCCTTCCCTACCCTCAAATTAAATGAGAAATACAGCGAGAACTGAGTTTTACGCCCGAAAACATTTGTCCGCTTTATTATAGACTATGATAAGGTACTCCAGAAGAAGGCTCGGCCCGTGCAGGCATTTTAATGTAAGCCAAGCAATGCACTCCTTTGTAGGAGAGATTGTGGAGGAGCGGTGCGCCATAGAAACGAGCGGTCGCATGTGGTGGCGATAATAAAAGCGAAAAGCGTGACGCAACAGGTGAAAGAAGGCTCCACTCAGGTGGAAATCCTGAGAGTAAATCACGGCGAAAGCTGCCGGTTCTTGCGGTTCAAGGTCCTCTTGTGTCACCTGCCTTCTTTGTCCTCTTCTTCTTTGTTGGCCGAATGTGAAAAGAAGTGGCGTTGCACTCGGGAGTTCGTCCCCGAAAGAGAAACGTCATTCCGCGCGGCGTTTTGTCTCCTGACACGTCGCTTTCACGACTTCCGGAAAGTGGCTCCATTCGGGGCGACGAATATGGTCATCGCGAGATTTTTCTTCTGCCCGATCGGGCCATGATTATCCTCACTTGGGAATCGGCTTTGTTTGTAAATGTGCCAGATGAAAGCGTAAATGCGAGCGGTTATTCTCTGCGGATGACCTCCGCACCCTCTTTTCTTCTGCCACTTAATTTGCATTCGACGGCGCTGACTTTCCAGGAAGTGCTCTTTGTTTGATTTTCAGTCAAAATGATTTATCGACGTGCACTGATGAAATCCCAAATACAACGGTGCTGATTTAAGTGCACGTTATGGTCTGATTGTGGCGCGTGTGGAGTCTCATTCGGTGCAAACTTATGTTTAAGACCACTTTGTGTTTCGACCACGTGAGAAACGGTCGGGAAGTAAATACATAAGAACGAAACATCAGCTGAATAAGAGACAAATGAATGAAGCGATAGTCAGCAAAGAAATGCTCTCTGTCATTCATTACAAAAATAATGAATGCATTGAGGGAAAGTAACAGAGAGGACAAAAAGTTGAAACGGATATGGGGGAAGACGGACGACTATAAACGTTTAAATATTTTTTAACGTGATCATTATCCCCTATTATATTGTTGAGGTTTTTTAATCCGGCTAATCCAACACTGAAAAGGTAATTATTATGACTTCGATCCCACCCGTAAGAAGAAATTGGCAATTTTCGAAAAGTTAATCGAAAGTAATGACCGCACTTATGCTACGTACAACCGCAACGGTTTACAATAAATTTTAACCATCCGAAATCAAATAAACAACAAATTATGATCTGGAAACTATAAAAAATATGCATTTTCACCTAAAAATTACCATTGACCTTGATTTGATGTTCCTTCCAATTTATGTGGTGTTATTCTTTTTCGCTCCATTTCCTGTTGGGGCTGACCTTTGCAGACGATCACTCGTCGCTTAATTAAAATCATTAGAAAATCGCCGAAAATACCTTAGAAGGGATTATAATCTCAAAGGCTTTCCAGACAATCAACAATCCAGAATTAATTAAGGTCAGATATCATTTGTATTTTTGTCCGAAATACTTCTTTGGATGTCCCGGGGAAATGTCAGAAGAACATCCCACATAAATCAGGTGCAAAGCCTCCCACATAAAAATCCTCAAAATGAAACCCTAGGGATTAATCACTTCCATGGACTTAACCTAAAACGTTTGCCCCTCCCTAAAGATTTGATGCCTCGATCAAGGCCGGGACTGCTTTCCCTCGAATCGATATCAGTAGGGCAAGGTACGAAGGGCGCGAGATAGGGAATGTCAGACCTTATGTGAAAAGAGCATCCTTCGTCTGATCCGAACAACTGATAAACGAAAGTTTAACCAAAAGCTAACATGAGAGGATGGAGAAAAAGCTAAAAAGGCTAAAAAGATGATACGAAGCCCTAAAAAGTAAGAAAAGGATAATCAGAGGAAGAAGTATATAGCAACCATACTTTAAAAAGAGATAAAAACTGTAGGCCGCTACTATTATAAAGGTAATTCTTTAGTATTGCTGATACAGTAAAAAACTATAAGTTTAAAAACTATTTTCAGGGCCATTCGCATAGAAAATCCATAAGTTTCCAAAGAAAAGCAGCCTCAGAATCTAATGACATAGTCCAAAGGCCCATCAGCGATACTCCGTCAGCGAAGTTCCTCAGCGAACACTCATGTAAGTTATTCTCAGTCACCTGACAGGTCAAAACGAAAGCTGTGCGCGAATCGTGTCGCAAAGGAGAAAGTCCAAAGGAAATGCTTCAGAACGGCCCTTTAATTTAATACAAACTCTGTTCAGCACCGAACAGCGCTAATTAGCGTTAACTAATGCAGTCCTAATCAAAGCAGAAAATCTCTCGGCTGCGAGTGGGCATTCACAATGAGATTTCACAAGTCGGAGAATGAGAGATTGTGAACAAATGTGCGACAAAATATGGGATAGAATTGCCCCCGCAATGTGTCGAGGAACGGACGGGTTAATTGGCCAAGCGGAAAACGGAGAGGAATTTCGCTTGCATGTAACATTGTTCCTCTTTGAGGAATTTATTGTTAATTAAATGGAATTAAGCATTATTAATTTAGGGTTCTTTTAAAGGCGGCAAAGGAGGAGGCAATTGGAGCCGAGAGCCGGGGGTCACGTAACTTTCTCTGTGCAAAATGCGCGGCGTAGTTAAAAGAATTTTTAAAGAGAGATTTCTCAAATCCAGATTCTTGAAAGAATGAAATTTTTTATCTGAAGGAGGCCGTGAAGAAGTTCTCCTAACCTTAAACAGTGGCGGCACCCTGAATGTCCTAAAAAGTTTTCACGACTTTCTTCAACTTTTGTGCCAACAACGTAATCATTAAAAATGATATGGCAATTCTTCGCGGTTAAACACTGCACTGGAGAAGACAAATTTGCCAATGAAAAAAGATGAAATTCACTGCGAAGGGAACGAAGAGATCCATCACCCTCAAACCGGCGCTTATCTGCCCGAGAATTACGATCTGTTTTATTATCACCGTGAGAACAGTTAGAGAAGAACCATAAGAGACCTCTAACCCATGCAGATGGGTCAGAATAAAATTCACCTTTGGGAAGGAGAACAACTGAGAATGATTGAGTAGACGTTGGAAGATTAGTTTCAAAGAAGAAAAGGTTTCGGTTACAGTTACAGTCGCTTCAATGAGTTTTTTTGAAATTCTGTGAAAATATCTCATTTTATTCTGTCCATCATCGTCATATCCCTCTTAACTTTTCGACAGCTTTAGAAGAGTTTTAATAACCATAAAGTTCATCATTAGCTATCCTTTGTAATTCGCTCTCTCTTCGACCTTCTTCACATAAAAACTCCCTCGAAAGAATAAATGGTCATTAGTTTCACTTACTTGTGTTCGCTGTTGTGCACAAATATGGCCGACAAAGGCTAATGCCAACTCCAAGGCTGTGGAAAGTCAGTCAGCTGATTGTATCTGTTGATTGTTGTCCGTACCTGAAAGAAAAAAGGAGGCAGTCACGAGGAGAAGGACAAGCGAAAGAAAAATTGTTTCGGGATAGTTTTCTAACGACTCTGACAAATTTGAATTTCATAAGGTCACTCATCGAATTTAAATTCGAGTGAAAAAGCAAATTTTTTGGCTCGAGTTGAAACAAACGACCTTCGCCATTGGGAAACCGTTTCCAGAAATGATGCAACGGGCTTTCCAACTTATATACATTCACAAACAATCCCATTCCTTTTTGAGAAAATTCACTCTCGGTAAACAGCGCTGTAAAAACAATTTCGAGGCGGGTTGCATCACAGGGGTTGCAGCAACCCCGCCCCCTTCAGAGTCACCTCGTAAATTTTATGCAAAAGTCAACCGGTTTAGGCGTGATTGAAATCTTTTATGAATTTTAGGAAATCACTCAAACCCTTTTTATTTGATCGTCGCAGTCGTGAGACCGGCAATCACTCCATCCATTGGAATCAGTTTATTTCTGCAATTAAATATTTCACACCTCTTGACTCAGTTGATTGTTATTGTTCAGACAAACGGTCGTTTTGTCAGCTGATTATTGTCAGGTGGCTGACCCCCCCCCATTTGCATGGTTGCTATGACAACCCTTGTGAAACCCTCAATTTGAATATACAGCTAATTTTTGTCACGAGTTTCCTCTTTGGAAATATAGTTGAAGTGATTAATTCTTTTCGCAGAACATCTATCTTTCTCTGAAATTTTGCACCTTGAAAGTTATCATTTTCTATTGCTATTATTATTACTTTTTAATCGATTGCGGAAGGCGAACAAAAAAAATTGTTACCGATGTAAAGAAATTTCTGTTCAATTTAAAAAGACTAAAAAGACAGTTTTCTTTTTTGTTTGTTGAAAGAAATTAACTTTTTATTTTGTATAAAAGCAAAAACACATGGCCGTTCCCTAAAAAATGGTCGACTCAGTTGATGTACTTTTTCTTCTTTTTTTTCTGTTCTGCTCTTATTATTGCTTTAGCGACCGGTTCCAACTGATTCTCGTTCTTCCTCTTTTAACTTGTTTCTTTTGTTTTTTTTTTCTGTATGTCACATATTTTTCAGAATCACAAAGTGCGTCACTCCGAGTGGCAGTTATTATGTAATGACTTGATTCCGCTAATCTTCAGTCCCGTTTGCACTGCTGCTCCTTGTTTTGAACAGAAGGACAGTGGGCAGTTGCAGGCGGGAATAAATAACTATTAATATTTTACAATCGTAAAAAACAATAATCGCTTTCAAATGCCAAAAGTGGTACTCATTGTAAATCAATTTAATTATTTATGCACATATGATTATAAAGTGAATTTTCCTTTTCCAGGAACGCCATGCAGAAAATCTGGGCCGTAATCCTGCTGTCTGCGCTGGCATCAAACCATGAAGCCCTCCCACAGACAAAATGGAGCAGGCCGGTTCGCAACCTCCAAGGCCAGCTAACAAGAGAGAGGCGCCAGTTCCCCTTCGGAGATTGGATTCCCCTGACACAGTCCTGCCCCACCTGCCGGCTGTTCGCCGACCCCCTCGACGCCGGACTGAGGGGTGAAAACATCGGCCTCACCCCTCCCCGGCCGCCCACTGTCACTCGCCAGATACACGGCGAAGCCAACTTCTTCCCCCAGGACGATTCGTCCATCCTGTCGGTGCCTCCTCCCCCGCCAAGTATTGCCACCAACACCGGAAATTTCCAGTTTTCGGGATTTGGGCAACAGTTCAGCAGTCCCCCGTTACCGGTACCCACTCAGAAGATCGTTCCTCAAGGTCAGCAAATTCAGTTCTTCCCCCAGACGTTTCTGTCAAACCAGCCTCTTCTAGTCAATGGAAATCAGCAAATTCTGGGGCTAAACTCTCAAAGCAATTTGTTCGCACAAGGTCAGAGTCAGCAACAGCTCAACAGCGGAAAGGTGAACGGTTTTCAGAACTCAGAATTCAAAACTCAGAAATTGCCGGAAAATGTTGTGTTGGAGCAAAATAAACGACCGATCCAAGTGAATAAACCGCTGTCGCAGCCGCAGGCTTTTATACAGAACCAACAAAATCAGCAGCAGGGTTTCGTCCAACAGCAAGCGTTCGGAGGTCAACGACAGCATTCGGCTGACTTCAACAGTGCAATCCTGACGCCACCTCCCGCACCAAACAATGTGTCCCAAGACATAGTTATTCCGGGACTCGATAAAGAAGAAATACAGTTGCTGTACGTCCCGGTTGAAACCCTCAGGCAGAGAGGAACTCCTCAAGAGCAGTTGCTCACACAACAGCCTCAGAATATTCAGTTCTTCAACAGACCAAACGTTCCGCAGCGACCGGTGAACAACATCAGACCGACAGAACAGACCCTCGTCACGCAGTCACCCAAAGGACATTTCCTCGCCGAGAACGGAAAGAGTTCCGGACAGTCAGACAGCACTCTGAAAGTGACCTCTGTCCAGCCTTTCTCGACCTCAGTGACTCCCTCTTCGTTGCTGCTGCAGCAGCACCTGCAATTCCAGCAGACTCCTCAGCCGTTCGTGTCAGCAACACCCGCCACCCCAACCATCCAGTCTTTCGTAACTCCTGCATCGGCTTTCCAAAAGTTTTCTCCTTTCACTCCCGAGACGACATTGTCTCAGCTGTCGACTGTTCCCAACACTGTACAGTTCAGTCAATCCGGCGTGAATTTCGGAACAACTCCGAAGACTATTATTTCCAACCAAGGGGTTTTCTCTGAAGGAATCATTAACAGACAACCAGTGGGTTTCTCCAACCAAGAGCGACCGCTACAACCGTCGATTGTGACTCAGCAGCAAGTGCTAAACCATCAAACCCAGCAGAGTGCAGCCTTCGGTCAGGAGCAACAGAAAGAAATACTTGCGCAAAAGCAGTTTCCCAACCAGATCAATCAGCAGCAAATCGCTTTACAGAAGCAACAGGAAAATCAACGCCTTCTCCATCAGCAACGTCAGAAGGAAGTGGAGGAACAAAGATTTTTAGAAGAGCAGAGAAAACAAAAGGAACTGGAAGAACAACGTTTGATACAGCAACAACGCCAAAAAGAGCTCGAAGAGCAGCGATTCGCACAAAAGCAAAAAGAGTTAGAAGAGCAACGTCTGTTGCAACAACAACAACGTCAAAAAGAGTTGGAAGAACAACGTCTGCTGCAACAACAACAACGTCAAAAAGAGTTGGAAGAACAGCGTCTGCTACAGCAACAACAACGTCAAAAAGAACTGGAACAACAAAGATTCTTACAAAAACAAAAGGAACTAGAGCAGCAACGACTTCTGCAGCAACAGCAACGCCAGAAAGAATTAGAACAACAACGATTTTTGCAGCAGCAACGACAAAAGGAATTAGAAGAACAACGACTTTTGCAAGAGCGGAGGCAGAAAGAACTGGAGCATCAACGCCAATTACAATTACAAAAGCAAAAGGAATTGGAAGAAAAGAGACTCCTGCAACAACTTAAGCAAAAAGAAGAAGAACAACAACGCTTGCTTCGCTTCCAGCAACAACAGAAAGAATTAGAACAGCAAAGGCTACAGCAGGAAAACCAACAGCGTTTGCTGCAGCAACAACAAAAATTACAGAAGCAAAAGCAGGAAAATCTAAAAAACCAACAGCAATTCCAATTGTTCCAGCAACAGTATAAGCAAAGCATTGCCCAGTCAGCTTTCAAACAGCCAAACCGTCACGTTCTCCCGGAAAATGACAAACTCAACCTGATTCCCCAACTGGAAAAAGAGTCAGAAGACCAACAGTTGGTGCCCCACCAACCGCCATTGTCCGTCTTCTTCAAGGGCTCCAATGGCGCCGAAGCTCGAATCACCGACGTATTAAGAGAGCTCAGAAGTTCGAACAAGATCACCGTCCTGGACCAGTACTTCGAGAAAATGCCAAAAGTATTCGTTGGTCCCGCAGGTTTAATCCCGCCGACTGGCTACGGAAAATTCGACCTCCCTTACCTATCGAACCTCGAGAGCAACAGAATCGACAGAAGAATTGACAAACTTCCTTTCTTCGTCGCTCCTCTCAATTTTGTCCCGCCTCCCGGTTATGCCAAAATACCTTTCCCGGCTCCTCACGTGGGATCAGTCGTTGTATCCAGCGAGTCCAATCCAGCCATGAGACTAAAATCAGTGGAAACAGGAGTCGGTCAGACTTCGGTCGAAGAGGAGACCGCTACAGGAAGCTACCCTGTTGTGGGACCGGAACTTCCTGGCCTGATTAACAATCTCGACACCGTTACAACTACCATCAAACCCACGACTTTTGTGTCGACGCCTTCGCTTCCCCAAACCACCGCTCAGTTGAGGAACCGAAGACCGAACACGAGTTTGTATAAACCTCAGAGCAGAAAGCCTATAAGCAGGACGAGATCCTCGACGACAAGCAGGCCGGAAGAGGAAGTAACCCAACCGATTCAGAAAGTCGAAGTCAGCAAGGAATCAGAAGGAATAAGAAAGCCATTCAATCGCTTCCTCCACCGAAGGCGACAGCAGACCAAAACCACGACGGAAAGCTCCTTGAATGGCCAGCAGGAAGGCAAAAATCTGGAAAACAGGTTCTACTCCGTCGAAGTGTACCATCAAGACAAAAATCAGGTTCCGCGAACACACGTCAAAAGTGACGTGATTCAGGAGAACCCCGCCGGAGAGCACCACCATCGACAGTTCGGGCACAGCATCGACAGGATAACCCCTGGAGGTCATGGGGTGTTTGAAGTTCGTCCCACCCCCGATTACTCCGCCACACAACAGACTGCGAGCCCCATTGCGTCGGAAGAACGTTCTCAAGAAACTTCAGATACAGATTATCTTGATGTGAATTTACAAACATTCGAAGATGGCCCACTCCCGACCGGTTCGGCGAAAACCATAACGCAAGAACTGTATCGACCCAACGCGATAACCGAAGACAAAACGCAGTCGAAATCCGTCAGCACTTCAACATTAAATAAATCTCAACAGGCGACTTATGAAGACATAATCACGACAAAATCTGAGGAGGCATCAGACGTATTTCCGACAGCTGCTGCCAATGGAGACGCTGTTTCAGAGGGACAGGGAATAGTTGGAGCGACCCCGGTCGTGGAAGCAGAAGTGCATTCCCCTACAGAATCATCCCGGGGGGAAGTGTCTTTCACGCCACGTCCGGTCACTGATTCTGGGGATTATCAAACAAGAGGCTTTTTGGACTCCAACGAGCAGTACACATCGGCTTTCGCTGAAATTTCCAAGCATCATCACATCCCGGGCTTCAGCGACTCCCCAAAAAGACACCCATCTACCGTTTCGGGTGTTTATCCCACAGCTGAAATCTCTGTAGATCTGCAGGCGCCGTCCGGAGACTTTAGTTCCTCCGGCGAAGTCAGACCAACTGAAAATGCTGCAGGCTCATCCAGCAGCAAATTCCTTCCAACGGGATCGTCATTCGAATCGTATTCATCGGGATTCGAAGGAATTTCTGAAAATCAGCAATCGGGTGTTTCCGGCAGTCAGCTGTCGCAAGTCAACCCCACGGCTCCCAGTGCAACCGATGGCCAGAACACTGCGGGTTTCTCAACGAATCAACAGGCAAGCAGGAATGCTGATGACGAACGCACTGCCAGCTTTATCAGCCTGCAAGGCATTCCCGCAACTGCAACCTCCCAACAGTACTTCCCTCGCTCTACAGCACAGACCATTGCCACGGAGAGCAACCCTACAGCCATTGTACAAAGTAACATTTTTTCCACTTCCGAACCCGCCGTGGAAATTAATGTAAATCCTTCTGCTCAGACCTACGTTTTGGGATCTGCTGGGGAAAAGTCAGTACAGAACAGCGAACAAACGCAGGTCACGGAGGGTCACAGTCAAGATTTCGCTGGCAATCTACCAGATGACCACAGGTTAAAGTTGCCGAACCCGTCAATTGTGAGAGTCAGAACAAGAGCCAGAGGCAAATCAAGGGGTCAAGTCAATTTCGCTGCCTCGCAGTCGACCACATCAGCTCCCTTCACGAGATCCGTAACCGACAGCAAACCCAACGAAAACTCCGACCAGGATTACGCCATCACCAAAACCAGTCATTTCCGTGATCACCATCCGGTTAAAATTTCCAAATACAATCAGTACAGAGGGGTGAAGAAGCCCGTCAGGCCGACCACCGAAGCCACCATAGAGTACGAGCAGAAAGCCAACGTCTACACCGTCCGACCACAGAGAAGACCGCTGAGTCCTTCCACGGTTTCCACCAAACGAATCCGCAGGCCGACCACCCCCATACCGCCAGTGGAAGCACATACCGAAGTGTTCCAAACAGGAACAGGAGTGTCTCACTCCCAATCGGAGCACTCCGACATCTCTCCATCGGGTGTCAGCAACGATGTCTACTACGAGCAGTCCAGTCTGTCCCCGGTGAAGAGCAAATTCAGAAAGCATTTTGGTACGGCGGAGCAGAAGAATGACGTTGTGTACAGTTCGACGCCGTTCCCCTCAGTCTATTCGACGACAGCATACGATGGATACAGCGAATCTGGGATAGTCGGGGAAGAGGCGCACGCAGTGCACACTCAGGTGAACTCGGACAAATACCCGGAGTGGAATCCATCCGAATCCGGGTTCGACGTGTCTGGAATTGTATTGACAACAATCAGGACTTCCAGTCAGGAGGATCAGTCTGAAGCAGAAGAACCGAAAAAAGCTCAGGATAGCAAGAAGGCATTCGATCCGGACTTAGAAAAAAAGGTGAGTTTCTGGAATATTCTAAAATCCCGCCATCTTGTATTTTTGAGAGAACTATCAGACTGTTTACTGAGACGAGGATGAAAAATACTATCTCCTTCCTGATGTCACACACTGTGACTTTTCACTCATTACAACCGGATCAACGAAATTTCCCCGATGACGTCACCGTTCGAAATTGAGAGTTCATTCAATAACGCGTCGGTTTCGTAACGCATTCATATTAATTAGTGAATCAAGTGATTCATTAGAAAGTCCCACGTTCCATTTATATTTTTTGGGACAGTATAATTTCGTTTTCTAAATTCTTTACTACTTTCTTGTGGGAAGTCACCTGGAAGCGTTTTTTTACGCTTTCGCCTTAGAATTTAGAGTCCGCAACCGAAATATTCCGAAGTGCATTTGCATTACTGTACGACTTCTGTTAGGGGACTTATGTTCTTCGGAAATTCACTCGGGTTTTTCGATTGGGCATTAGGGAACAGATAACTCTACAGGATCGCTTTCCTGCAGTGCAATCGGAAATCTTTTTCCGAAGATTCCGGAGCCTCCGCGATTTGACTCCTTCAAACGTTCATTTTGAAAAAGCTGAAACCGTTATGTTAATACAAATAACCGTTATAAATTGCCTATTAGGTGTTAATAAATTCATGTAGAAAAAGCAAATTACCTAATCAATTGGAGTGCGTAAAAATAAAGGACAGAAATACCTTATGCAATAAGTAATTTCACGCTTTTCCCTTAAAATAGTAAACGTCTGTTGCGTATTACTCCCAAAAATCTTCAGTTAAAACTCCCCTCTTTCCTAAAATTGAGAAATATTGCCTTTCGCCCGAAGGAAACAGTGATTACGTTTGCGAATGACAAATTGATATAATAACCATTAACCGAGTAATTAAGTATCTAAAGTAAGTTGGCTTAATATTTATTTCACGTTTCCTAATGACAATTATTTAATTTTTCAGACCGGAAGAAGACGAGTTCGCGTCCGAGTGCACAAAAGACCGCATGAAAACTTCGAAACGGCCGAATCCCAGAATTTAAGAACCGTTGCGAATGTTTTGGTGCCACCGACGACCACTTATAAGCCGAACGACGAATCCGGATTCCATCAGCTGGCGAAGAACGCTGACTTTTCATTCGGGGGACAAAAGCTCTTCGGAGTTCGAAGCAGAGAATACTTCAGAAAACGCCTTAACTTAACGGAACCGGAAGGAGCCATCAAGGGAGAGCAATCAGGTGCAAGCGAAGCAGCAACAGCGTCCAAATCTTTGGGACTGGTGAGAAAATCTCAAACAAACGAAGTTGAGTCCGTATCGGCACCGTCGAATGAGAGTGTCGAAGGGAGTAAAACAGCACGGCCGAAATTCAGAGGTTTTGTGAGGAAAATAGTAAAACATGGCGGAGTCCGCAAAGACAAAGAATCCGAATCAAATCAATTGGCAGAAAACGAGGAAAGCGAAGTTAAAAATAGCGAATTCCACTCAAGGCAGCCTTTTAGGGTGAACCAAGCCAACTTTAATCACTCGGGAAGAGTGAACGGAACCAAACATAAAACATACATAAGGTACGTGAAGAAGAATAAGGTGAGACAACACGAAGAGGAGTCACACGTGGACTCCAGTGTTCCGGAAGTGCAGAAAGAAGAGGAAGTTCTCAGTCAATCCGATGTTGAATCTCAAAAATCATCTCTAAGTCCTGAAATTGAACAGACACCAACCACAGAGTCTCAGATCCCCGAAGATGAGAAACCACAAGTAAAAGAAAGTGCTGAAATACAAGAAGATGCAAAACAACAAGACAGCAGTGACTCACAACTGCCGCAAACAACGGAGGAGCCCGAAATTAAGGAAACCCAACAGCCATTATTACAAACCGCAAAGGAAGAATCTGCTGAAAGCTCAGAAAGCTCGTCTCAATCACAGCAAGAAGTCTCACCTCAGACTCCCCCAACAACCACCCAACACGAACTGCACTTTGCACAAAGACCCAAATTCTTTCAAACTTTGAGACCAATATTTCAAAGAACGTCACAGACGACATTCCATCGAACGAAAGAGACAGAGGCACCGTCATCGACCACTGAGCAAGCGATTCAAGAACCGCAAGAAAAGAGGAACTTTTCCCGTTTCAAATACGGCAAAACCGTCTCGCACGGCACGACAGGAACAGACAAAACAGAAGAAACCAAAAAAGTAACCGAACAGCAGCTTAAGAACAAAAACCTTCACACTCTGGAAGTCAGAAAATACCTGAGAACCAAAAACAGAGAAGGTGCTTTCAGTCAGTTTTCCAGGAACAGGTACTCCACATCAGAGAAGACCGAATCGGTCACTTTCAGAGATGAACCGACGACAAAAACCGAACCGGAGGAAACCACCACCGAAAGAAACACAGACGCCACCCAGACCGAATCCCCCTCGACAGAGGGCAGAACAACGCAACTCTTTGCCCGGACTGACACCATAGAGGTCGAAGGAGAGGCGACGAAAACTGAAGAACTCCAGGCGACAACCACCGAAGCGATTACTTCATCGGAAGAAGAGGGCTCCGAGGAAGAAGAGGAAGAAGAAGTCACCAGTCCTGTTGTTTTTGAAACGACAACCGAAGCTGAGGCACCGACTGTTACATTCCGGTCCTCCAGCACCGAAATACCTGAAAAGGTGACCACAGAAGGAACGGAAACCCAAACGACCGAAATCCAACCGGACATTTACCGATTCTCGAAAGACAGTTTCAGCTTTGACGAAACGGAAAAGTTCACGGGGACCAAAAACAGGGCGTACGTGAGGAACATCACGAGCGACATAATCGAAAACACGGCCAGTTTTTCGGCGCCGGGAGTGGAAAAGCGACCGGAAATCCGGGTGGTGAAACAGCGAATTGATGAAGTCCTCCCGGGAGCGACCGAATCCGGCAAAGAAAAGACTGAAGGAGCGACTGCTGAAACGGGCGTTTCGGAGACGACGACGGCGTATCCGGAAGCGGAAATCACAGCTGCTGCGGAAGCGATCACGAAAGCCAAAGCTGCGAAGGTACTAAAGACATCAACGACGACGAAAATCTCCCACGAAACTGAGATTTGCTACCGCGGCAAATGCATCAGAACGAAATCAGAAAATCCAGACGAGGATCTGAAAAAGCTAGTCGACTCAGCGAGTACCATGAAAATAGAAAAAACGAAAACGTGAACGGAAAGGAGTCAGTTAATACTTACGAGTAGATTGTACTGAATGTGGGGAAGAGCCGTCTTTCACTGGGATATTTATTTCTGCACTTTACTGCGATATCCTCTTCAGTGGAAATGATAGAGAAGAATCATTATGCCTTAAAAAGACGGAACTTTATAATAGTTTTAAGTACAAAGCGATCTTTGATGCAATGAAGTGAAAATAAAAAAAGTGCTCTGATTACTCACAGCATCGTCTCCGCATAAATGCGTTCGCAGCGAGTAGATGTATTCTTATGATGAAACATCCTCCATTTTCCTGAAATCTTTGCGATGGGTTTTATTAATATCTAAAGAGAAAAATTCTTGCCAAAATCTGAAAAAAATGTATACATCGATTATATCCGAACTTTAATTGCAAAAAAATAAATGCAATAATTTGACAGGTGTTAATAAAATTATTTAAAAATAAAAAAATTAATTACAACCTGTATTAGATGAGTGTAATTAAGCAATTCATTAGTTTTACATGTCGGTTACGTTCGTAAACATCAAAATGCGCTCAGTTCAATCAATCAAAAAATGAATTCTTTCGTTCGATTTGCAAAGATTTCTGTTTTTTTACTCAAATGATACAGAACACTTTTTTGATTTCATTGCATTGAGCTCCCTAATATTTTTATAAGTATATATATATATACACTCCTCCTTTCTGAAATTATTCAAATCTGTATGATAAACTAATTTAGTCCCAAAGAATTATTTATATTATTAAAATTTTTTAAAAACACTTGATTAATAAACAAATTTATTTGTTTAATAAAAAAATTTTAAAACTATGTGTTGGTATATTCATTTCTTTATTAAAATTTTCCGAAGGTTTGTGAAAGGCTTTGTAGAAACCTTTTCATCACAATTTCGAGAGTAGAAAAATTTAGCTCTCTTTCCCTTTTCTTTTGATACTTTCGAGAATGAAAAATATCTTTCAATAAAGTTCGAATAGAAAGTCATTAAGAAGAACAAATGAAAAGTGATTAAAAACGGAACGGCGCGAGCGAAAGTATATTTTCCAAACTGATCCATTGAAATTGATTACCAAACAAATTATGAATTTAAAATTTGAGTTTTATTTAATTTCGAGTTAACCGCTTAATTAAAGTAATTTCAAAATAAAGTTTGGTGGTTGCATTCAATGCGGATATTCCCCTCCGGCCAATCCCATTTTCTTTCACGTGTGGGCGAAACTTAATAACACCGGTTTTAAATTTCGGTACATAAAAACTTTATTTAATTATGACTGAGATTCAAGTTTAATTAATTAACAAAGCTGGTTTTGAAAAATTTGTCAAAGGCTTTCATATGGGGCCAAAAAAAAGGTCTGATCGACAAAGAGTTGACATTAAGTCAATTAAAACCAAATCTTTCGATTTACAGATTAACGTCACCGACTACCCACTCTTAGAAATTACGCACTTTTAAAAAAAAAATTCTAATACGAACGGAGGAAATGAAACAAAATAATCAGGTATGAAAAAAAAAGAAAGTGGTTGAAGAATTATGGCTGAATTTATTGGGAATAAGATAAAGTGACCACACCTCCCGATTTTGGCGGGAGAGTCTCTCTTTTAGGTGAATTTCTTATTTTTAATTTCCTCTTATTTAATAAGCATATGATGAAGATAAACAAATAAAAAATACAGAAGATTATGCAAAGTATTCGTTGGGATCAAAAATTTGACCGTAAAAATAATCTTCATTTTTTTATATAAAAAATTTAATTTGAATAAAAATCACGATATTCAAATTATTACCTTTTTTATAATAATATTTTTATGAGTACCAATAATTAATAAATTTTTGTTTGAGTATATAAACGTTAAAATGTAGGCCTATTTATATAACTGCATTGTAATCCTCATTTCATCCCATTTTTCTCCAGAAAAAGGTGGTTACTTTAAGATAACTTACATTTAACGGAATGAAAATCGAATGTGTTTTGTGGTTAATATATTTGTTCCGATTTGGGAAAAAGTTCACTCCCTCAAATTACAGTTCCTTCCTCTGTTTTCAGAGCTGAACGAATTTTTTCTTAGCGTTGGGTTCTTTTCAAGTACCTGCATATGACCTGAAATGTTTTACGCACTATTAATAACTAATACGCTAGGTTGATTCGTACTTTCAAAGCCTTTTTTCATTTACTAATTGGAAACGTTGTCGAGTACGAAAATTTAAGCTTAACGGTTTCTCGGAAAGATGTCAGTTAAAGATGGCGGTTTTTGTTTACATTCCCCAATTAGTGTTTTCTCCGATCAATCGATTATTCTAACCGGAAGTCTTAATTGCGATCATGGAAAAGACGTTATCGCATCTCATACGCTTCGTTTGAAATTTCCAGGAAATCTCAAAGAGACAAACGGTTACAATAAACGGTTACCATTTCCACCCGATCACAGGACGGCCATCCAGGGTCAACCGCGTAACCTTTCCTCTTCGATTCGGGCAGACATTTAATCAGAAGCAGGACTTCCACGCTTGAATTACACGTTCATTCATAAAACGCTGGAGACCGATCTCTCGTAGTTCGGCCCCAGACGTGCTCGAGTGCCGACTGCTCGCGCATTGACTGCTTCGCGCCAGTTTCCGACTTCTCGCCACTGACTCAACATCGCACTCTTTACCTCTATGGCGTGAACGCGACTGTCGCGGAAATTCCACAATTATGGGGCACCAAATCGTTTCCGACTCGGATTTTCTCTCTCTCGGCTCCATTTCTGGACTTCTCACTGTTTTCGGATATCGGGAATGAAAATAAAATCGGTCGGATAATAAAACAATCGATAAATGAACATCATCCGCATTTACGTAAGTTATTTTTCTTTTCATCTCTCCGATGAGAGTGTTCGTTTGTCATTAAGAGAGGTTTAAATTTAAATTAATTATAAAACGTTTTAAACTCACTTAACTTTTTTGGGGGGGTTTTCACGCCAGCTAAAATTGTTTACAAAGTAAAACGCATTAATGTTCGAGCTCATTGAAAAGTCATCACTTGGTTTTACGAGTATAGGTTTGCGGTCGGCAACAAGAAATCACTCTTTTGTTGCCGAAAATAAACATAATGAAGGCTTCTTCAATGATAAATTTAGGGCACCGGGTTTGGAAGTCAGAAATTTCGCATTGTTTCGCCTTCTTTCGTTGTCGGAAGTGATAGAACAATTGTGGGCGAGGGAAGCAGTTCAAACCCCTGTTGACACATCAATTGAAGTGTCCCTTCGGTCGCCGCCCACTTTTTCAGAAAAGATTTATCAAATTCTTATGAAGATTATACAGATTCGTCTCAAAAGGTTGTTTCACTTGACTTTATTGTTTCTACGGTTTCGGTCGGTTTTTCCATTCGCTCGCAGGCATTTTCTTCCTTTCCTTTGCAATTATTATTTGTGTGTTTATAAATTTTAATGGACGTGTTGAGTCGCACCCACGGTTTGCATATTTTAATGTAGAAAATGTTGGAAATATTGGAAGTCTTTAGCGAAATCGAAATAAAAGCTCGCGTCGCCCCTGTTCATTCCTCATTCGAAATGCACCTTTTGCCCCGAGGACATTTCTTTTTGGTGGTTCGAAATTAAAGGGGTTGTAATTAAAATTCCTTAATTATCCATGATTGATGGAGGTAAAAATAAAAAATCTCCTTGAGGCCCACTTGATCGCGGGTTCGATAAGCGAATTCACGTCTTCATTCGTTCTCTTTTCCTCTGTTTGTGTCAATAACGGAAATGCTTTCACAAAGTTTTTTCTAGTTTTCCCAACAAAAAGTTAATCGCGGTGCTTCGGCAATCAGGACCGTTACAGGGATTCTGTATTTTTGCTTTCTCAACGGAATAAAGAATTTTGCTTTCTCTTAAAGAAAAGACTGAATGGAAGTCACTCCAAGAAAAACAATTGAATTGTTAAAGCCTTTAAAGGGGCCCATATTGAATAACCTACGAGTTAAAAGTTTTTCGTTCCTTCCAACATGTTCGTCAATTTCTTGAAACACCCGTGGGTGTGCCTTTATTATTTTTATATCACTTTTGTCCGACTCTTTTGGCTCCATGTGTGCGCCGTAAAATAAATCTGCTCGAATCGCAAAGGCTATTGGAATTTTTATATTGTTTTCGCCAAATACGAACGGGAACAGGTTTTTGCCGGCATTCTTCCAGCGAAATCCTACCGAAGTTAAATAAAATTAATTTTTTCGTGTTTTCGAGCTCTTTGCTTCGGATAGAGTTCGTGGGTGTCCCGTGAGAAAATGTCAATGTGACATTTGATCGTTCATCCTTCAGAATGTCCAAACTAAAGGAAGAAGAGCAGCTTTGGACGCAGTGATGCCTCTCCGAAAGCCGATCAATGAAAATGAATTAAATATAGCTCATAAAAAGATATTTCAATGCAAATTATGGTCTGCAGAGGAGCAGATGCATTCAGATTTGCATAAATTTCCCGGCACAATGTGCCCCAAACCAGTTAGAGTCGACCTTTGGGTCAACCAATCGCGTAATGGTCACTTAAATTTGATTCGACAGTTTAACTTTTACGATTCGGGAGGACAAAACACGTCTTTTATTCTAAAAGTGTCATTTTATTCTCCATGGCCTCTCAAATTATGGCTAAAATTTTTTATTTGTCAACAAATTTTATTGCTTTTTGTCGCGTGTAGGCAGTTTCTCGCTCGGGAAGAGTACATTACACTCGGAGAAAAAATTTGGCATTTGTTATTATATCCCCGTGAAATTCCACACCGGTTCTGTCTGACATTGGCCATAACTCCACTCCACAATGCTTTGCTTATACCCTGACACTGCGACGTGCAAAGATTTGCGATTATCTGTAGCCACCCCCTCCCCTCCCCCCCAACTGGAAAAGACGTTCAATGCCCCGTTTTAAAGGAAAGAATACGGACGTCTGAATTTCGATGAAACTCACGTCACTCTCAGAAAATTCCCACCGTTCAGTTACAGGTTTCCGAGCCTGAAATTTTGCTCTGGCCAATTGCTCGATGGCAGACGGTCGCCTCTGTTGCAATCCAATGCTCAAGCTCGGCTTTCTGGCCTGGATTCAGCGATGAGACATTTACAGATTAGTTTCACCAGTCTGGAGCCGTTCAGGAATTCAACTATTGGAGTGGGCTTCTGATGTTGACATTGATATTGTGACAGTAACACTTTCGGAATTATTTAACAGCTCTAAATTTCGAGAATAAATCATTGTGTTGAACCTATTTTCATCTAAACCTGAATATAATAACAGCATTGTTCGTTCTCATATCAGAAAGAGACCTCCAACCAAACAAAAACAAGGACTTCCTTCCTGTACGGGCGCTTTCAAACACCTGATATTATGAAGGGTTGTTTACCTGTTCCCCGTCCTCTAATTCTATTGTTCAGCTCGTCTCCGTGCTCTTTCGTTATAATTTGAATTCAGAGTCCGAACGGAAGCAACGCTTTAGTGAGCTTCATGTCGTATTTCCACGTGTCTTTATGAGGTGCGACACAGAAAAAGAAAGTGGGAGTGCACCGCTTTTGGGAAAACACTGAAACGCCGGCGCACTTTTCCCGGGAGCAGAAAAACCAGAAGAACTAACGGAAGGCATCAATGAAAAGATAATCGCCTCCAGGTTTTCACTCTGAGACCGATTATCACCACCAGTTTGTTGGTGACGGCCAATCCCAAATCCACATACGAAATCATTTTTAATCACTGATTTTTTAATTCCAGCCAAGCTTTCACCTTTTATGTGCCCTCGGGAGAAGTCAAAATTATGTAAATATTCGAGGATAAAAAGAAAACTTTGAATTGCTGAACTTCGTGAATGGTTTTTGTAGCTACAATTGTAACTTCTAACTTTACTGCCATTATTTTATGTGGAGAACAATGTTATATAACTAATTTTAATAATCGAAAAAGCTAAAAAGCAGTTTTTGCTTGTAAATAAGTATTACATGAGATAGAAAAATTAATAATCAAAATAATAAAAATCCAAAAAATTGATATTCAACTAAACTGCATAAGTCTTAAATTAATTACATATAAAAATAATTAATTAAATGTAAATGAATCCTATAAATATTAAAACAAAAAAGGGAAGTTATGTATAAAATGAAATAATGTGGGAACTCGAAACAACAATGAAAATAATTAAAAATATTCGAAGAGAAATCAAATTAATCGAAACCATCAAAACAGAAATATCAAATAACATAAAAATAAAATCAATTAGTTGGACACTTCAAATCCAAAAATTGGCCCAACCGAAAGGCAATTCTTTTGTGGTGGACCACAAATAAATGTAAATAATGAGGTTTTGCAGAAACTCCGATCAGAATTTCTCTTTTGAATGCTCCGCCGTTTTTTATTATATTCTTCGAGAATGTTCTTTCCAAAGTCGTCCTTGATATTGGCAGATCGGATCCTACGCTCTTTCGCATAATTAGCAGTTGGTTGCACTCTTCCACATTTTTATGTCGATATATTCCTGAAATCCGTTGAACCTCCACTTGAAGAGCTTTTGCATTTTTAACTGCTTCATCTCAACTTGTTAAAGCGCCGCGTAATTTAATTTCAGTAGGAATAAAAAAAAACACCCCGGGGCGATCATCAAATCCATTTGCATTTTATTTGAACAATACATGCGAACGTCAGGGATTTTTTTATTAAACATCGTTGAATCAGATAATCGATATTTGACCATTTTCTCCCGGAAAAGAATGATTAAATAATGAAAGTTTATTGTTTACGCCTTCGCCCGAATTTAGGACCGACCGACAGCGTTTTCTCCGCAATTAAAAGCCAATAAAGCCAATATTTGTTAAATGATGAATTATGATTCGGCCCGAAGCAGCATCCGAATCGAAGTCAGACACGTGAACGTCTCCCGGACGGAGGAGCGATGGGGCCCACCTGTTCGGGGCCCCCAAATGGCCCCGCCACTCATAAAACTTGCAACGACCTGCAAACGTCTTTCGCTTCCATCAGACCACCTCGAGCATTTTTAGATGTTCATTAAAACGCTTAACGTTCACTCGGCCGTGATTCTGAATTTAAAAAAACCGGTGGATGAACTGTTTGAAATTCCGGAATCGTTGAGCGTCTTAATTAAGTCAGAATATGGAGGCATAAATAAAGCATCCTTCCCGGGAATTATTCTCCGAAGCGGGGGTTAATTACTAAGGGTAATTGGTTTTGGATAATCTCATGTCGTGATAACCCTATGGCGACTTCGACGAGTTTTTCCGATCGCCTGCGAATTAAAATCAGCGAGGGATGAAATCAGGGGAGGGGGTGTGTTAAATCCTAACCACGAACACCAATCAATACGAAAAGATGCGTATTTCCAGGGGCGTAGCGAGCTTAACTCGCCCCCGGGGTAAAATGCCTTTTTGGCGTATTTTGTGTCGGATATTGCAGTCAATAAATAAAATCCACGCGTTCAAATTTCGGATAAATTTTTTTTGATTCAATTGAAACAAAAACTGACAAAGGAGTTCGTGCATGAAGGGCGTAAGTACATGAGCGTCCCTCAGCCTCTGGCCGTTTTTCTTCTGACCCACGTGTGATTTTAACGGTCAAGAATTTCCAAGAATTTCTTTGCTTCCGCTCGACAGCTACAGATGAGTTTTGTTTTTAATTTTAGCGGTATACTTACAATGACTAGCCGAAAGTATTCCTCTAGAGTTGACCCGGTGCTTTTCCACTTAAATAATTACCATTCTCGACGAGTTAATCTCGAGAATTTAGCATTATTCAAGAGATAAAAATTAATGCTCCGAAAACATTACAAGCCAGTGCAGCCAACCCCCCCATCAGATATAACCGATACAGATCCAGATTGTGATTGTTGACGCAGCCCCCTAGATACTACCAAATTCAACAATGTATTTTCCATTACTAAAAATAAAAATCATTTCGTCTCGCGGATCGTTTGGCGCCATTTTGTGAGTAGCGCACAAGGGAAAACATTTTGGCAGAGCCCAAGATTTCTCTAACGAGCAGAAAAGTAAATAAATGTTTAATTTGGCAACTGGGAAAACACATGGAAACTTCGACCTCGACCGTATCATTCTAAATAGCACACACGCAAATGGGAATGTAAACAAAACACGGAGCGATGATGATAATAATAAATGCATATGTAATTGACGAACCCGAATCGAAAACAGGGCTCTTTTACGGCCCACTCGAATGATAAATATTATAATGCACTATGATTTTGTGTAACATAAATGCGGTGGCAGTTATGAGGAGCGGTTTTCATACACAAATATACATTTAATGGGTTTTCATCAGATGTTTTTATTTTTATTTGGGAATAAATTACTTCGCGAAGATTGATTTTTTAAAGAAGAAAATCTGTAGTAAATGAATTATTTGTTGGATGGAATTATTACAGAGAAAAGTCTTCCCTCTGAAAGGTTTTCTTTGAAGAATAGGACATCCGAACCTCCAACAGTTCAATCCCATCCGAAGTTTCTCAAATCAATTCACAGATTCTCAAACAAACTTTCAGAAATACAATCTCTTGTCGCGACTTTCCGCCCCAGGAAACCTGACACGAGTTTAACACGTCTCTTTAACAATGGTGGCAGATAAATAGGAAGAGGCCCAAACTCAACTGGAGTCAAGTCTCGAGTAAGGGGCCCCATTTCTTTTATAAATTCAAAACACTCGAGTGGGCTTTAATCGTATTCTCAGTGGGCAGAACTCGGATTCTGGCATTTGCCGCAAAGGCTGACGTCGTGTTTTTCTTTTGAGAGAGTAGGGGAACGAGCCTACTTCTTCCCAAACTCCTGTTCAGATTGATAAGTTTTTCAAATCTGAGAGAACAACATTTTTAAAAGCCATCAGAACGGATTTATTTGTGTGTCGCTACCTCCCGAACTGCCCATTTTAAAGTGCAAATTTTACTGCGATGCAGGAATTTTTTAAATTTGACCCACGGGATCGCTGATTTTGCACCTTAATAGTGCTTTTCCTGCTCTCTAAGATGGCGAAATATCATTCTTCTAAGCTTTTCCGCTGCTGAGAAGCTTTGAAAACTGACAAAAACTTGCCGCACCGTAGAATAATACAATTTTCAAGTCCCCATAACTCTTTTCTTGTGATTCCGGACAAAATCTAGATTTTTCATGCCGACAGTGCGTCAATTGCCCTTTACTCCTGTTGTTGTTCGACTGTCCCAGCGCCCATATTTTGGAAGATATAAAACCGCAAAGCACACCCAACCAAGGAGTGACTCACATAGAACATAAAAACCACAAAACAAGGCACACGTCCTCTCCGTCCCCCACACAAAAGGTATGAAAACATAAAAGAACAGATTATCTAGAATCTCCAGTTTCGCAATCTCCTAAATGATCACTTCGGTCGTGGCCTTTGATACTCTCTTTGTTGTGTGCCTCCTCAACCAACGGTAGCTGCCCTTTTATCAGGATTTACATATCATTCTGAGTTTAGTGAATTGCCTTTAAGACCGATTTTTATCTGAAATTAATTTCTTTTATTGTACAACTTCTTTTCTGTTTGTTTTTCGAACGCAGTCCTTTCACTATCATTAGTCTTTCGGACACTTCGGCTTTCTTTAATCTAAAGATCAAATAGATAAAAAAAATAGAGAGGATTTTTATCCGTAAGTAACTCAGGTAAGCAACCGTCGGTGTGTAAACACTTCTAATTGGTGCTTTTATGTTGCAGGAGGACACTATGAAGGACAAGAACTCGCGATAAGGTGAGCATGGTTTTGTTTATGATCTCTAAACATTGGACGTCATAGTTTAAAGCCCGTTCGTATTGTGGAGTCTGTGACTGCTCTGTCGGTGCGAAAAGCATCAGCAGAATGTCAGCTGCTCACATAACCCTTCTTCGTATGTTGGGCCAAAAGCGGAACGAATTTTACAATACGTTGTCGAGTTTTTGCGCCTTTGTTTTGCTGAGTCGCCCCCGCAGCCGGATCTTTAAATAATTTTTGCGTAATCAGCGAAAAAAAGAGACGGATCCCGAAGAAGGAAGATTTTAATTGAGAATTACACGTCGCCATAAATTCATGACTCGCGCGACCGCTCAAATAAGAATGCAAGAGCAGACGCCGAAGGATTGCGTCAATTCTATTTGTATTTAGGTTCAGTGATCCACTTATACATTCAGTCGTCGTTCCATTCATTACCTCCCGATTGACTCGAAAGCGGTTCGGCGGAGGCGCCAAGAAAAGCTTCAGACGGCGCAACTCTTCACAAGATAAAGACATTATCGGAGAGAATCACTGAAAAAAGAAAAAAGCCACACAATTTTAATTTAAAGACCAGAAAAATCGCTTCTTTGAATACAAACTGTTGCTTAAATCAGCAGGAAAACTTATCAACATATCTCCTCAAATTCAACCAACTTGAATGCTTATAAGGAATCGTAACAATCGTAAAAAAGACAGTCAAACATTTATTACTTACAAATATTACAGTAGTAAATTACTATTATTAATTAAATGCTACTATTAGAACAAAAAATAATACTACTAATAGAATAAGTCTCTTAATGGGTAACCTTAATTAGTGAAAAAAATAAATAATCTGAATTTTTAGTATTAGAAAATTGTCTTTAGTTTTTCCTGGCAAAGCAACGAGAACTACAAGTCAACGCCATGACGGTCATTTGTTGACGTCGCTGATAATCTTTAAATGAATTCATAAGTAAAATTAAATATTTGAGTGGCCGGACGTTCCCCATGCATTGTATCAGAAACGAGTTATGCAATCATTAAAACCACCATAAATTATGTTGTTACCGAATTATGATTAGAGCAGTTCTTTTAATCATCACTGCTTCGATTAATGAACCGCTTTTTCTTATCGTCCCTCATCAGTAAGGTATGTTGTCGGATGTTAAGTTATGCCTTTGGGCTAATTGGGGTTCGTGATGGCTGAAAAGGGTTAAATTTGGTTTTAAGGGGAAGAAAGTGGCCAGCGATAAGGAGTCTCTTTGACTTAATTTGCTATCTTTGAGATGATCACACTCGGAGTTGCATTCCAATGGGAGGGAAAGGGTTGAATTGAGTCTTGCAAAAGACCAAACAAATTATGCAGTTTTCTCGCCCGAGGGCACACAAGCAGTGCATAACCTGTTGATGTTTCAAAGGTGGGACTGTCATTACTTTGAATCGGAAGGCGCAAAAACAATCTCGTTTGATCGGAACTTAAACTCCTCAATTATTTACTAATTAAAAGCCGGACAGGCAATCCGAAAATGTGTTCCCTTTGTCTGTTGGCCTTCGCGGCGTCGAGCAAACGCTTAATTGACGCTTATATTTCCCCTCCATCATGCTTTGGACGGAACCTGTCATGCCGGCTGTCCGATGGCTTCCAATCGTTTTCTAATTAATTTGGACCTTTGGTTTCGCCTTCGAAGAAGGTGCACAATCGGTCCACAGGGAGTCAACAATGGCCTTCGATTTTCCTCTCCAATAACCGTTCCATCTCTCATGCGATTTTCTACCATCCACACGAAGAAGCGAATATACAATTACCGCCCGAATAAATGTTGAGAAAAAGAGAAAAACAGGTCGAGGTGCGGCGAAAAACTCTAAAAAACCCGACTCTGTTTAGCCAACGAAGGAAACGCGGCTATGGCGGGCGCGTGGGCGCATTCTATGGCACCTACGTAGGTACGAGTAAGTGATGAAATGCAATGTAGGTTGTTCGAGAGGTCAAAGTTACATTAAAACTTCCTCTTCGACAATCGATGCCCAGACTGCATCTCTCAAGCAGTCCCTCTTGCATTTTAAATCGCTCTCTCTCTCTCTCTCTCTCACTCGTCGTCGTCCTCGCCTTCGGAGGGGAGAGTTCTCCTCTCGCTCACGGTTCTACCCCTGTGAATGTCTTCTAGAAAATAATCAGTGGCCGGGTCTCAATCGCCATATTTGTCGCCCACAGTCTGCGACAAAGCACCGCAACGGTCAGCGTGTTTCACCTAAGAATGAGGGTAAAAATCTGTCTAAATTTTCGACCCACGTTTTTAGGCGTGGTGAGAACAATGAAAATTTACTTGAATAAAACTCACTCTTCTTCCTTTCTTCCTTTGGCTACTCCGTTTCGAAGCACAAACGAGTGCGTAGGAAATGAATTAACGATTTCAGGGCTGTCCAAACGAAAGACGAGGACCACCTCAGAAGGATTCTCCCTTCTCAGCATCCGCTTGTTTTGCTTTCAGGATGCTGACCGCGGTTGCACTTCGGCTGCTGCTGATGGGAAGTCTAATCGGCGCGGTCTCCGAAGGCTTCGACTGGAAATGTCCCGAGTTGAGGGACACGAAGGTGTCCTGCTCTTGCGACTTCCCCCAGACGCTCCGCTGCTCGACGGAATTATCCTACGTCAAACTGATAACGAGGAGACTTCAGAACCTCTCGCCCGAGGAGATGGTGTCTCTTCTGGACCTGACCATTCAGAATATCACGTACCTGCCCGGGCCCCTCTTTAAGGGAGCCTCCCTCCACGGATTGGTGGTCACCTCGGGAGAACTGCGGAACATCTCAAGAAATGCCTTCGTCGGGTTGCTGTATCCCCTGCAGGCTTTGGGACTGCCCAACAACCAGCTGGGGGATGTGCCCCGGGAAGCTCTGAAAATCCTCACCCAGTTGGAGCGGCTGGACATGTCCTACAACAGACTCTCTCGCCTGGACTCGCGCACTTTCGAGGGTTTAAGCAGTTTGAAGTATCTGGACCTGAACAATAACCAAATCGGAAACATAACGGTTGACGCGTTTTCGAGTTTGAGAAATGTAAAAGTGATAAAATTAAGGGGGAACCGCATAAAGATTTCGAGCGTTTCAGCTTTTGCCAAATTAGAGAGTCTTGAAGAACTCGACTTAAGTACAAATGCTTTGACGGGTCCTTTAGAATCAATCACAATGCCTGCCATGCCCTTACTTAAAACTTTGTCATTAGCCAATAATCAGTTCAGTAGCATATGTCAAGGCGCAATGAAAGGCGCCTCCAGCTTAATCAGCCTCTCATTAAACCACAACCAAATAGACGTTCTAGAGGACCACGCTTTCAAGGAACTCACGCTGCTCCGCGTCCTCGACTTGGCCAGCAACCGCATCGTCGCCATTTCCAACTCTTCCCTGGCGCACCTGACCCACCTCACGGAGCTGGACTTGTCCCACAACTTCCTGCGGGCGCTCACGGCCGACATAATCGGCCCCTTGGCCAACCTGAGAGTCCTCCGCCTGGACGACAACGACATCTCCCTCGTGGAGACCGACTGGTTCCGCCAGAAGACGCGTCTCGAGAGACTCACCCTGTCCGACAACCCCCTCAACTGTGATTGCAACTTGGTCGACTTCGCCGTCTGGTTCAACAACGCGAGTAGACTGAGTCTGACTGATAGAAGTACGGCGGTGTGCATGACGCCGCCACACCTAGAAAATGCGCTTCTCATAGAGATACCTCCCAGCGAACTCCGCTGCGAAGAGGACGACTACAACCCCCTCATGCACGAGGGCCCCTCGGCCACCCACGTCTCGGGGGTCCGAATCGTCCTTCGAGCGTTCAACTTCGACGGTTCCAGCGTCACCCTCCTCTGGAGCATCGACTCCAAGGCGAAGTCCTTCTCCTGCGATGCCCTGTTCGTCTACGAGGAGATGTCGGCGCACGAGGTGCTGCTCACTTCCGTCCCCCTCCGGTGCAATTCCTCGCAGATGGCCGACCCCACCACCCTCGTCGTCCGCCTGGACATGGGCTCCATGCAGCCTTTCCATCGCTACCGCTTCTGCGTGGTCCTGCTCGAGGACAGCAAGTACACCGACGAGATGCAGCTGGTGTTGGGATGCAGCGAAGTCATACCTCTCATGGTCACCAATCATTCGGTACCTCAAAACCCCGTCAGCGGTTTCTCCACCAAGATAACCTCGCTTCGGGGAAACGCTTCCCTCGACTCCCTAACCGTTTCCGTGCAACTGTTCACCCCTATGAAACTCACCGACGCCAAATGTCACGTCACCGTTACCGTCTTCATGATGGGCACTCTCCTGGCCCAGCACCTGCTCAACTGCACTAAGCCAGAGATTTCCATTTCGGGGTTGCCCCGGGGTGCCTACCACGTGTGTGCCTCTTTGGAGCACCACTCCGCCGATGGGAGGCTTCGGTGCATCACCGTGAACAACCAGGGTGAGTCCGAGGCGACCATTTGGCTCACGGTGAGCTTCATCCTGCTGACGAGCTTCGTGCTGTTGGGGCTGTATTTCGTGTACAGGAGGGCGGTGAGGCGGTCGAGACTGAAAACGACCCACCAGTGCTTCCTGTCAGCGAACGAATTTGAGGATCACAAGCAGCATTCCCGGTACGTGAAGCTGCAGGCGACGACCAACATTTGATTAGATTTAATTCTGCTAGTAGGACTTTAACAAATTAACAAATAAATAACATTAAATACTGTTTGTTTTTATTAATGTTGAAATAAATTTATTAGTTTTGTACAGATGAACGAGAAAAATTGTATTTTGTAATAAATGTTTTTGTTTATTTATTGAAAAATTATTTGCGACTTTTCCAAAGTTTTCTCATCCTTTCAAATAAATTTTCATAAAGAAAATTCCTTTAAGAAGAATTAAACCCAATTTTTCCGTTTTTTATCCCTCGAATAGAATTTCTCTGCAGTTTTTTAACCAAAACATTTAATTCATTTTAGATTCGATAAGAAATAAAGTCGATATAAAATGAAGCAAAATTTTAACCCTATAACGGTATTTAAATTTTTATATTTAGTTTTGGTCTTAAATATTCAACTTACTCTTTTAAAATATTTCTAAGTTGGCACAATGAGTAGTTTGAGTAAATAATTTATTGCAATCCCATGTTTAGCTTATGTGGGTGAAATCTACGCCATTTTATCTGAAAACCGTTACAGGGTTAAATGGCCACTAAGCCCTGAGAATATTTCCCGCATGGAAACCCACGCAGAAGGTTAATTTTTAGATAAATTACAGAAGCAGCGGCGACTTTCAGGTCTAATTACCTGGATGTTCTTCAAAACGGTTTATTAATAATCAAAGGACGCACATAACTTTGCATCTGTCATTCACTTTGAAGTTGAATCGTAAAAAATGGCGAGCAACAAAACATGTAAAAATGCTATTTTTTCCACAAATCGTAATACTTGTTTTGGAAATTTTCAAAGGTTTGTAATGGGATCACATATACGTACGAAATGTAAATATCAATTTGGATCCAAAGAGCTTTCACTGACCAGTACATTTCTTTGTAAAGATTCAGACAACAAAAATAATTATTTTCCACAAATTTCATTTCAAATTGCATTCTCAGCATTGTTTTTTCAGAATAATAAAAAACTTGGACATTGTTTTAGTGAAACAAAGAATAAATGATAAAATAATAAACTCAACCTTCACCACAATATTCTATTTAATTTATAATACAATTTTACACTACAATCAACTACAATTAATAAAATACCATTTACTTAACTATAATCGGCTATCATCAGCCATGGCCTGATAATTTAGCATGCTAATAACAAAACTGAACCAATTTTTCAGAGCCCTCCAAATTGGTGCTCTCTTTATATGTAAAACATCCAATTTCCTTTCAACTTTTTTAATCAATTCAACATAATTAATCAATTCAAATAATGGACATTTTCAGAACAGATAATCCTTTGCTTAATTTTATTCTTAATATTGTCAATGTTCACCCTAAATTAACAGGTCAACAAATGAGTGTCTGATCTCAATTTCTTCTTCTTTCAAAGGAGTTAACAGACTGTAATGATGTAAAGGGCAGTAAAACAGACCAAACACTTCATGAGGAAGTTCAGGTTATGCACAAACATAAACTGCATGGCATCCCTTCAGGGAATATTTAGAAGAATTCTTTCTGTCCAACAACTCTGTGGCAAGTTTACAAAGGAGTGAAGGTTTAAATGAAAATCTTACCTGAACTTCCCCTTTGTTGGACCTGTCTTTAGGGAAATTGATGAAACATTTAAAATATATACACAAATAGAAAAAGAAAATTAAATAAATATTTTACTTAACATTTGGAGGAATAAAATTATATTTTCTAAACAATCACTTTAAATCAATAAAATATAAATGGAAAAAATCTGCTATAAAAAATATACTGTATAGTTTTTACACTGATTAATCATTTACCAATGATTCAGATGGATTGTGAAAGAAATTGAAATTTTTATTTTTAATTTCAAGAGAAATGCTGCAGGAAAAGTTATATAATTTTACTTAGCATCTCATAACAGAAATCAATTTTTCAAATAATTTTTTTTTTTTAAATTGTGATGTTTTATAACTGTATTGCCAAAATAAGTGTGAGTCTCAGTTACAAGTAAAGCAAATGAAATGTTTCTTTACAAAGATGAAATGAACATTCTATGTGAAAGTCTGTAATAAATGCATTTCTCTTGAAAGTGCAGGAACAATGAGATCTTTCATAAATGCTTTATGGAACTGACCCCTCCCATCTGAAAATTGGAAATTCACCCTCTGAAACAAATTCTCTAAATAGCAGATGCAGTACCCCTTTTACCAAATTTAAACAGAAAATTTTCAAAAGAAAATTGCAATAAACTCAAGCTAAAACAATAGGTTAACTCACAATAAAGCCTTTTATTTAAGAGGTATATTTTTTTATTACTGAGCATGAACCTTATAGTTTTTATGTAATTCTGGTTTAATATCATACACCAATTCCAATATTTGCTTGATCACCGCCTCCTTGCTGCGATTCACCGCCTTGTTCATTTCATCGATTTTTACTTTTGCATCCGCTTCTATTCTGGCAGCTACATCTTCTTTTGAGCCCATATGTTTTGACTCAAATTCTTTGAACTGTTTTTCTCTTTCTTGCCTGTACTTTTCAATTTCATCATGAGCTTCTTCTTTTGCCTGCTTTAACCTTTTTGCCTTTCCTGCAAGAAACAATCAATAATTATAAGAAAAAAAATAGGGGGAAAAAGAACAATGACAAACCAGTGGAAGAGAAAAGATTGCCACCAGACAATTGGAAGTGTTATGAAGTGCATAATCTGCCCATAGAAGAGTAAAAAAATCTATATGACTTGGGGGTACAAAAAGAATGGATTCTGAGGAATACTTTGGGCAAATTCAAAAGAAAGTACATATTTTGAAAATAGTTTTTTCGCAGCTGGGAAGCAATCAATTCCAGCGCATCCAGAGCATTTATACATTTTCAACAACTGAGCTAAAACCTGTCAATTATTAAAGAAATAAAAAAACATTATAATTAAGGAACCAAATAATACATTAATCTATATTTGCTAATGGTACCACAAACTGTAGGTTCGAGACAAATAAAATCAGGTCGTTAAAAGGCCTGGTAAAATCGGCCAGAAAAATCCAGAAAGAGTAATCTTACAGATTGTCCTCGACTTACGTCTTCGAGCCTCTGCAACTTTTTCGGCCGCCCTTTTTTCAGCAGCCAAAAGTTGCTGAATTCCTTGAGTTTGACTTGCCATTTCTTCTCTCCTTTATCGATCTCGTGACAGAAACAAGCAGACAACAAGCACGTGATATAGCCAACTGTTGAGCAACGAATCCTTTCGAAATGTCATAGAAGAAATAAACATTCCATGTCTGAAATTTTAAATCGTTCTACGGAGAATAGCTACAAAATTTCATCTCTACAACAAGTTTTAAGATTATCAATCACGAAAAAACCAAAACTTGCATTTATTTTATACCTGATGACTACAGGACAGTTTAAGTGCTGCCAACATTACATTTAAATTCGGCGGTTTTTTCTAGTTCAAATTATTAATATGCTTTAAAAAGAGCAAACCGTGCCCTTTGTTTTCACTAGTATTCGTCCTCAATTACTTTTTGAAAATCAAAAAACTCTTGTTTCGACGTTTCTTTCATGAAAAGATATGAAATTTAAAATTTCACGTGATATCTCCATAGCAACGAAGACCGCAGCTGAGGTTCAAAACTGTGAAGAGTTTTCAGTTGTTTAAGATGGGCAAACTAAGTGCAAAGTATTTAATCAGAAAAAACAAAAGAAACATTTATTTTTTAGTTCGGAAAAAAGGCGATTCTGATAAGCAGTTTTTAAACAGAATTACACATTTACCTTTACAAAATCAATTTATCGAACAAATTGTGAGTAACTTAAAAGCATAATTGTTTTATTTGAACTTAAATAAAAGCCGTAGAAATGTCATTGCTTATATATTAAGCAATCCCAATGCACAGAATTTTGAAATTATTAACTTTGTGACGATGTTCAGTTGAATGAAAATGGCGTAAATTTCACCTGCATAAGCTAAACATAAAATCTCCATAAAATGAGATATTCAAACAAATAAATAATCACTTTTATTTAAATAAACCAAAAAAACTGCACCATAAACAAAATTTCTTGCTTTTAAATGACTTGACGGTGAAAATGAAAAAACTAAATACTTTACTATAGTAAGGCCTTTGGTAAAACTGTTATTTTACCATAGAACGAAAAAAAAATTAATTACTTATGTCGTTTCAAGAAAATATGTTGACTTATTAATTTTAAAAAATAAAAAAATATGGGATATGAAAATGGTTGAAATTTTACTTCAGAACACCGTTAGAGAATTACAAAATATTCCCCAAATCAACTCAGACTGTAAGCAAATGAAAACAAATTTGGGTTTGCAATTTCAGCTGAAGATAAGCGATTGCGGTAACGTGAAAGTTCTTTATCTTCAAAACAATTTATTAAAGCATATAGAAAACATGGAAAATTTTCCACTACTTACGCACTTATACCTTCAAAGAAATTTCATCGTCAAAATAGAAAACCTCCAAGCGCTGGTCCATTTGAAAAAAATCTATCTGGGATATAATGAAATACAGGTTTTGGAGGGAATGGAGGATCTCAAAAAAATCAAAGAAATTCACGTGGAAAATCAAAAATTTCCAAAAGGAGGCACTTTTTATTTCGAACCCTTAACCATTCTCAATTTAGGGGTAATGTATATTTTCCTCTGATCCATTTCCGTACGATATGGGTGCGTTTACTGAGGAGCTTTGATTCAAAGGAAACTCTCCATGTGTTGAACATCTCTGGAAATTCCCTGACATCGCTTAGATGCCTCAAGAATTTGCTGAATTTGAGGATTCTCCTGGCAAAGAACAATCTCCTGCGAGACATTGACGACATCGCCGAAACCATCTGCGAGTGGGCGTTCCTTCAGGATTTAATCCTGACGGGAAACCCGGTCACTGAGGGCAGATGGTATAGGGACACACTCATCTTTGCTTCGAAAAGCCTGAGTAAGCAATGTTCTGCATTCCGTCATTTAAGCAATCAATTTCGTCAAATTACAATCGACTTTCAGAGTTATTAGACAACGTTCCCGTTCATGAAAACACGAGAATATTTATTGAAAAATTAACGGAAAAAAAGAAAATCCAATACGAAAAACATAAATCCCAAACGGAGGAAAGCAAAGGGAGCAAAGAAAAGCGTAAAACTCTGAAATTTGCAGACGAAAATGAGTCTTTCGACAGCTGCGTCGCATTCACAAATATTTTTCCCCCGAACAGACCGGTTTATTTACACCCCTCTTGGAAGCTTCGTAAGTGTAAACAACTGCTCAAATTTCGATGGTTTAACACTTCTAATTTCTAATTTGCCCATTCTCAGGGAGTAATGTTAACCCGAATCGACAAAAATCATTTCTCCCAAGGCCTTATTGGAAGAGAGAAGACACTAACGGAAAATAACAGTGCACACAGGTAAAAAACCTAAAACTTATTCTAGAAAACATTCAGTATGTTTATAGATAAAAGACAATAACAACTTCCACAAGTCGCTGAACTAAAATAATTCATAAGTCCTTTATAAAATAAACTATAACTATTTTGTTCGAACGATAACGAAATGACACGAAAACAATGTTCCACTTAATAAAAACCAAAAATTAAATTGTTAAACCAATTAAAATATTTATCACGTTTTTAAAAAATAAGCAAAATGTAACGAAAAATGGCTAAACTTATTTTTTATTAATTTAAAACCTTAAAGACTTTGTTCTCACTGCCTTCTTTGAATGTTGAGTCGGCGGATGTGAAAGAACGATCCAATAGAGCTTCGAGTTGTTCGTCCGTCAGCACTGCATACAAATACAACATTTCAAATGACTTTTCTTTAATTAAATGAAAATTTAAGGAGCCAAATTTAGGCTGTTTCAGCAGTGGTCGACAAAGGAATTACCAATTATTACGAAAAACTTACCGAATCCGTTGGAATTAATGACGGCGTCGTGATCCGTCGATTCGAGCAATTTCTTCAGTTCTTGAAGGTCCAACAAATTTGGCTTTTTCGAATTCAGCGAATCGAGTGTGTATTTTCCTTTAAGAAATTCAAATAATCATTACGAAGCCTGGGACTATAATGTCCGGGCCACCATTGTGTTTCTCACCCTTTTGCAGAATCATTTTCTCCAGTCTTCTTTTTGCGGTGCCTCTCTCCATCATTTGCTCGTCCACTGTCCCGATCGCACAAAGTTTATATACAACAACTGGTTTCGTTTGACCGATTCTGTGGCACCGATCTTGCGCTTGCAAATTTATCTGGGGATTCTGAAAAATATTTCAAGTTTTTTTTAATTAATTAAAGCATAACAGAAACTTATATACAGTAGCGCTCAAAAGTATAATACATTGACAATATAAAATTCAATACTTTTTTAGTTAATTATTTTACTACTAAATTATATTTATTTTAGGGTTGTATTAGTTGTATTTAGTTTGTATTAGTTTGTATTATTGTTTTAGTTATCAATACATTGAGTGGCCGACGCATTTAGAGCTTTGGCGAGGTTTTATTTTGAAGAACACATGAAATTTATTAGGCAATATATCATTTCGGGTATTTCAAGACCAAAAGTTATGGCAGGAGGCCTTAATATGAAAACCTACCCAATCACTGTCATAAAAAATAACTGTGTCTGCGGCGGTGAGATTAATTCCCAAACCGCCTGCTCTGATCGAAATGAGAAATAAAAATGTATCGGGGTCGGACATAAAGAGCTCAATTTCCTCATCCCTTTCGGCGATTCCCGTGCTCCCGTCCAATCGGCAATATTTGTGGTCTCTCAATATGGCGTAATCCTCCAGTATGTCCAAAAGGATTTTGAAGAAAGAGAAAATCATAACCTGCAATTAATAAATATCTCATATACATAAACGTCCTTCCGTCCGTTCCTACGGGACTTCGGTTGAAGTCCTGAAATAATAAATGTTTGAGAGGAAAGAGTTCTAAGATGCACCTTATGGCCTCGAAGTTTGAGCTTGGCAAGCAATGCGTCCAAGACGAGGAGTTTCCCCGACTCGCGAACGATGTCTTCATCAACCCTTAACTCCTCCGTTCCGGGTTTCAGAGGGTAATGAATCAAATACGGATGGTTGACTATCTTTCGAAGCTGCATTTGCGGATTTCTTAAAACTAAATTAGTTGAAAATCTTTCCACTTCTTCCTTGGGCGAATTCGCTTTAGGGATTTTCATTTGCTCCGAATCAATTTTGCTTTTCCTTATTCATAAAAAGAAAAAAGTTTATTTCCAACAGAAAGACGGAACACTTTCGTCAGTCCGGACTTTCCTACCCGTAAGGACTGTTCAGGAAGCACCGTCGTTTGGGCAGAGGCTTTTCACTGCTGAAAACATCCTCTCTTGGTTTCAATAGAGCCTCTATGCTTCGGTCAAGAGTCGCTTCGTAGAGCTCTTTCTGATGCTGAGTTATCGGGCAATAAATAAGAATTTCTTTTTTGGGCGGAAGCTGCAAAGTCACGTCTTTCTTCTCACGACGAAGCAGAAATGGTACTAATATCTGATTAACAAAAAATACACCCCTTTTATACACTTATACACTTACAGGAACGCTCAAAAATATTTTTACAATATATAATTTTGTACTTTTCCACCCTTAAGAGTTACATACAAAGTGAAATTTCATTGACTTTTATTAAAATCCTTTACAACATTTATTAATATAATATTAATAACAGAAGAAAGAAAGAGTTTATCTTTACTAATAATAGACAGAAGATTAAGTAAGAGTATTAAAGAAAAAGCAGAAGACTAAGAAGAATGTTGTTTTGTATATTTTGTTATTAATAGTATTCATGACTAAATAATGCATAAAATCTTACAGTAAAATAGTTAACAAACTATTAAATTTTATACTGTCAAAATACTTTTGAGCGCTACTTTAGGAATTAAATGGCGAACTCAACGTCTCCGTCACCGTTTCGAACATTTAAAACTGACCTCCTGAAGAATGTTGACGACGTCTATGTTGAGCTTTTCTTGCATAAATCTCATTCCATTTTTTTCCAGTTCCGTGATGTCAAACCAGGATTCGAAAACATCCAGGGTACTGAACACTTCCGGTAGAAGAAAGTTAAGGAGAGACCAAAGCTCTGTGAGATTGTTTTGGAGGGGCGTTCCCGTGAGAAGCAGTCGTCCGATGGTGTTAAATTCTTTCAAAACTCTAAAATTATAAATATTAGTAAGTTTGCAATAAACAACATGCAAATGAAAAGTTGAAAGAGTTACCTGGTGAGCATTGCATTGTGATTTTTCAATCTCTGTCCCTCATCCACAATTATGTAATACCAATTAATTTTTCCTAACTCTGCTTTGTCTTTCAGTGGTATACTATACGATGTTATGACCACTTTGTGTGAAATTTTCCCCCCAATTTTTGATTTCTGAAGAATTTTAGTTAACAAATGTCTTCTATCAGCCTTTGGTCCATGGTATAACATTATAGGAACCTAAAATAAAATGAGCTGACACTGAAATAATCAACCCTCTTTTGAAAATGAATAAATGTCAACTTACTTTTGGGGCAAATTTTCTGAACTCTGCCAACCAATTGGTGACTGTTGACAATGGAGCAACAATAAGAAAAGGGCCTTTTATGTTTGTTTCTATCAAATAACAAATGAAAGAGATCACTTGGATGGTTTTTCCTAAACCCATTTCATCTGCCAAAATCCCATTAACTCCATTCTTAAATAGGTTTATCATCCATTTCAAACCCTGCAATTGGTAATCTCTCATTGCTCCACCTAAAACACAAAATCAAATAAATATTCAATTATTTGATGTATTAAGTGCCATTTGGTGAAAATATATTAGTGTATTACCTTCCAACAAATGTGGCTGTTCATTTGATACAGTGAATCCTAAATCAGTGACTCTGACTTCTTTAAAAAAATCTGTGTTCGAACTGTCATCATCTGAAGTTTTTGTATTTTTTTCCGGAACATTTTCCTCAATATTCTAAAAATATATATATAAACAGCAGCAGTTATAAAGAAACATCCCATTTGTGAAAGGGTGTTTAAACAGCAAACCTTTTCAGTGAGTATGTTGTTTAAATTATACTGTGAGAATGAATTTTGTTTTTTTAAATTAGATTCCTCAGTTGATTGTGTGCCATTTCCCACTCCTTTTTTTCTGAAAGGAGAATAACCCAAATGAAATTATATTGTTCAGTCACTAATTCAAACAATTAAGTAAGCAAACATACCTTGCAGTTATTTCATCCTCTTTTAGCCTATTCTTCAAAATGACTGCATACATTTTACTGTTCTTCAGCAAATGCATTAATCTTTTGTATCTTTTTTCTTTAATTTCAGCTTCTCTTTTCTTGAGTAAATCATCTTCAGTTTCAATATTTTCTTTGAGCTCTTCAAGGTGAGAGAACTTCCTCTCCTCTTCTTCGGCGATTCGTCCCTGCTCGACTTTTAATCTTTCTTCTTCGGCAATGATTGAATCTCCGATGAGGAAATCATCAGTGGAACTGCTCGCATTGCTGATTAAACTGCAGTCCTCTTCGGGATCAAATGCATCGATACCTTTCAGCATGTTGCTTATTTCTGTAATTATTCAGAAAATAAAAGTTTTAATGTTGTCTCAGTGACTAAAATCAGTTGTATTTTTCACTTAAAAATTAACTGATATTAACCTCCAATTCCAGAAATTGACTGGATTGATGAATGTGGTGTAAAAAATATACCCTACTCCAGAAATGAACTCCACATAAATATATTTACAATCGACTAAAACAGTAACGGAAGAATAATTACAGTCTCTTTGAAATAACAAAAAAACCTGAGAGAACCACCGCGACTTGACAAAACTTGAAAACCGCCAAAACTACCATGTGCTTTTGACAGCACTGCATTTGCAACATTCTTTTCTTAAAACGATTTTTTTTAAAAAAGTTAAATATATGAAAAAATTAAATGAATTAAATAAAATATGAACCCCATTACTAGAAACGCAAATTATATGTTACTCAAAACACTCAATTCATATAAACCTTCCGTGAAATAAAAAAAAAAGGGAAAAATAAATCTGTTCAGCTCCCTCTGGTGGAAAAAAAACTAAACGAAATAATGGCGGTGAAATTCAAATTTACTATTTCATTGCTAATGTCCATTTCGTGAAAGGAATCAAATGACCGCTAATTACGAGTTTAAATGCCTGGAAAATAAATGTAAAGTAAATGTAAAGTTACAATAATTTTTGTTAAAAACGAAATAAAATGTAAAAAATAAACAAAAAGTCTGTGTCATATGAATGTGTGCGCAAATCAATCCATATGTCGTTAGCACACATCAGCCTAACGATACATCGGAAAAAATTAGGAGCATAAACATTGTTCTTAAAAAAAATATGAGTGAGTATGTAAAAAAAATTTAAAGGGCCCGATATATTAATAGCATTCGGACACCAATTATCAGAATTCTAGCTACATAAAACATTATCTATCAGAATAAAACAAACTACACACAGATCTATTCTTTAGGATGTAGAGAAACGGAAAAAACCCCTCCTGAGCTCAGAGGACGCCGTTGTTTAAAGTTATTCGTAAAACTAACTTTTTCAAACTTTTTCAAACTTTTTCAAACTTTTTCCTGTACTCCCAAATGTACCAAAAATCCAAATCTATCAGAATAAAACAAACTACACACAGATCTATTCTTTAGGATGTAGAGAAACGGAAAAAACCCCTTGGAACCTTAGAGGACGCCGTTGTTTAAAGTTATTCGTAAAACTAACTTTTTCAAACTTTTTCAAACTTTTTCCTGTACTCCCAAATGTACCAAAAATCCAAATCTATCAGAATAAAACAAACTACACACAGATCTATTCTTTAGCATGTAGAGAAACGGAAAAAACCCGTCGGAACCTCAGGTGACGCCGTTGTTACAAGTTATTCGTAAAACTAACTTTTTCAAACTTTTTCAAACTTTTTCCTGTACTCCCAAATGTACCAAAAATCCAAATCTCTCATAATAAAACAAACTACACACAGATCTATTCTTTAAGATGTAGAGAAACGGAAAAAACCCCTTGGAACCTTAGAGGACGCCGTTGTTAGAAGTTATTCGTAAAACTAACTTTTTCAAACTTTTTCAAACTTTTTTCTGTACTCCCAAATGTACCAAAAATCCAAATCTATCAGAATAGAACAAACTACACACAGATCTATTCTTTAGCATGTAGAGAAACGGAAAAAACCCCTCCTGAGCTCAGAGGACGCCGTTGTTTAAAGTTATTCGTAAAACTAACTTTTTCAAACTTTTTCAAACTTTTTCCTGTACTCCCAAATGTACCAAAAATCCAAATCTATCAGAATAAAACAAACTACACACAGATCTATTCTTTAGCATGTAGAGAAACGGAAAAAACCCCTCCTGAGCTCAGAGGACGCCGTTGTTTAAAGTTATTCGTAAAACTAACTTTTTCAAACTTTTTCAAACTTTTTCCTGTACTCCCAAATGTACCAAAAATCCAAATCTATCAGAATAAAACAAACTACACACAGATCTATTCTTTAGGATGTAGAGAAACGGAAAAAAGCCGTCGGAACCTCAGGTGACGCCGTTGTTTAAAGTTATTCGTAAAACTAACTTTTTCAAACTTTTTCAAACTTTTTTCTGTACTCCCAAATGTACCAAAAATCCAAATCTATCAGAATAAAACAAACTACACACAGATCTATTCTTTAGGATGTAGAGAAACGGAAAAAACCCCTTGGAACCTTAGAGGACGCCGTTGTTTAAAGTTATTCGTAAAACTAACTTTTTCAAACTTTTTCAAACTTTTTCCTGTACTCCCAAATGTACCAAAAATCCAAATCTATCAGAATAAAACAAACTACACACAGATCTATTCTTTAGGATGTAGAGAAACGGAAAAAAGCCGTCGGAACCTCAGGTGACGCCGTTGTTACAAGTTCTTCGTAAAACTAACTTTTTCAAACTTTTTCAAACTTTTTTCTGTACTCCCAAATGTACCAAAAATCCAAATCTATCAGAATAAAACAAACTACACACAGATCTATTCTTTAGGATGTAGAGAAACGGAAAAAACCCCTCCTGAGCTCAGAGGACGCCGTTGTTTAAAGTTATTCGTAAAACTAACTTTTTCAAACTTTTTCAAACTTTTTCCTGTACTCCCAAATGCACCAAAAATCAAAATCTATCAGAATAAAACAAACTACACACAGATCTATT